>JAQIWA010000075.1:0-57203 GCA_034693305.1 Eueremaeus valkanovi | reverse complement strand
ACAAAATGGCGCCTATTTCCTGTCCGCCATTTTACCTCCCCCTATACCCCCCCTAGGGTTTGAGCCGAAAAATCCGCAATTTTACCTCCCCCTATACCCCCCCTAGGTTTGCCGAGCTTGGCCATCCCTAATTTATATTGATCTCATTTGTCAGTAATACTGAGTCAGTATTCATGAAATTAGGAATTTATAGAATTTTATTTACAGTTTTCTTAACAAAAGCTTTATTTTGTTGGCAAATATTTTTATTAATCAGTTATAGAATTGTCAATAATATAAATAGTAATAAGTTTTTTCAATTTGTAGTCATAGAAACTTTTGCAGTGAATTTCACCGGAATATTGAATGTTATACTAAATCTATTTTAGGTCGAGTTGTCTTAGCTTTCAATAAGATTTATCTACATTTATGATTGCGTGACAATTCTTATTATAGACTCATTTGTTTGACTCACTCCTCAAACTGACAAAGTTTAGAGTTTGTCGTATTATTCGTATCTAAACTGAATGCATGTCTTCGTAGTGTTCGTACAGAAGAACTCAATTTGTTTTTGCTTTGCTTTCGTTTAGTTTCTAAATATAAAAAACCGCAAAATTTATTCTGACAGCAAGAATACTAAAGCAATTGATTTTTCCCTTACGACGACTACAGCATTCAATTGATTGTTTTGTTCGACAAGAATTGAATTTCCTATAAATTGGTTCTGACATAAAAGATAAAAGAATTTCATTAACTTATATAGAATTCCATTAACTTATTCTTCTATTTATAATCTTATGATCCGATTCTGAAAACAATTTCAGATAATATAATAATAATTATTATTATTTATTAAGAACTCTATTAACATGTTTTTGACAAAATATTTGTCATTTATTTTCATTTAATTAAATAGTAGTTAAGAATATTTGTACTTAATTTCTCTTTTATTAATATTCTCAATGAGTTTAATAATGTTTTGTGTTTTTACATCGAATTCATTCAATCAATTGAAGAATAATCACAGAATTTAAAGCATTTGTCAGAACTGAACGATTAATATTTGAATCGATTATTAAGTTTAATCAATACAATCAATACATTAGTTCAAGGATTTCTTTTTATGTATTCACTTAATTGACTCAAAAACCTCACAAAAGATAAGCACAAGAAATGAATAAATCTTCGTTCAATTCACGTCTTATTAAAAAAAATATTTTTTAAATTAATAATAAAGATTGAAACCGATAATTGAGGAAATTAAGCCAGACAGATTGAATATACCAGTACATAATTATTTTACTTGAAGCATATGATTGGGTAAATCAATTCAATCATATTATTCTAATGAGTAATAAATACTTAATGTAAATTGAGCTTGCTGATCTTATCATTTCGATTTCACAGCTCTTATGTCGACAATTTTGAATGAATTTAAAATCAAGTGTAGAAGTATGTTGGTAATTTTCGGAAAAACCATTCACAGCGTATTGTTTTTCAGCAATCTTTCTGTTGTCTAACAGTTTTAATGATTCTTATGATTGATTTACTATTAAAACTGCAATTTTGAAAGCAATTAAGTTTTGTTTCGTATAATAATCGGTGAACTATTATATAATACTTGTCTTCTTAGGAAAATTCCCGAAATATACATGAAATTAAGTCCTGTTTATACCCAAATATCCAATAAAATTCTTTCTCTGATGATTCTTATCCTTATAAAATCTGAGCCTGATACTTGTCAATTCTAGAAAGGATCGATTTTTTTTCCTTAGTCTTGAGTTTTATTCGTATTAGTTATTGATATCGATTTGTGTAATAGTAGTTCCGATCGTTTCTTCGTTTGTCAATCAATTATTCGATAAATTATTCGATTTGTAAGTCATTTAAAGTTAATATATCTTTAATGAGCTCTCTATTAGTCGTATATTATTTTCTTATTAAGTTATTATATATTGATATATATTTATAAGATAGAAGGAGAGAGACATTGGGTGTAGTCCTTGCCTTAACTCAATTATCTGTTCTTTAAATTAGAGCCAATCGTAATAATAAATGGTTTTCTGTAATAATTTTTGATTTTCTTCAGAATTCTCCAGTAGTTATGCAATTAATCTATTGATTCCCCTATGAGTCCGCCCCTTCAGATCCATCACAGATTTAATACAAAAAAATTAATCCCTTATATAACATATAATTCTATAGAAATAAATGTAAATTTCCATAAAATGCTATGAATTGAATTGCAAATCAAAATTATTATATAAAGCCTTTGAATGCAATCCAAAATTCTATTTATATTTATTATAATATATTTAAGTGTTGTCTGCACTGAAGGACAATGAAGACAAGGATGAATGGATGCATCCGATTCTGTTATACAAAATATTTGCACATATTTCAGACACAAAAAGTTGTCATTGAATACACATGTTCTGAATGTATGCCCTATTCATAATAGTCTTATATAACAAACATATAAACAAATTATATGAGTCTTTTGAAAACCTTTAGAACATTTTATTCAAAAAATGTCAATATTTTACTTCAAATCTTTTCAGCATTTTATTTACAATTGAGCTGATGTTCAGACAAACTTGAATTTAAATAAAGAAAACTGTACTGTGTAATATACTTGACTGTATAACTACAATAGACTATAATGAACTTGAAAGAACATAATTACCAAGAATTAAGATTTAAATCTGTAATAATTGAATTGATTTCATTCATAATAAACATTTAGACAGCAATGAACTTAAAGCTAATTATGATTACACGCAATGTATTTCACATATCATGAAACGATCATTTGAATAGAGGCAAAAGTGCTTTGTATTTGTGCTCGACTACATTTTTATATTTAAAGTTACTTATCTTTGATTGAAGGCTAATGATCTCTAATTGTATTTTAGGTAAATTTTGTGAATTTGTATTTGTATACAGTTTTGATATGAAAAATGAATGCATTTAATGATTAATTGAGAAAAATATAAGTTTTACTTACAATAGGTTTCTTCGGCTAACTTAACGATCAGCTCTCGTTTAACTTTGCTATTCTTCTTACCCATAGATCTGAACATTAATTCTTATAATACGATAAAAATAGTAAAACATTTATAATAATATTACGACTTTTTTATTTGTATTTGACTGCAATTCATTAGAAAGAATCGCAAAGAATATAATGGATTTCTGCAATAAGTTCTCGATTTATAGCATAAAATCGCAAATACAATGATTTTCTTAAAGTACTTGTATTAATACAGTTTTGTTTTGATGCGTCCGAATGACATTTGATTATAATCTAACATAAGTTCTTGAGCTCTAGTATTGAATTGCATTTTGCATGTATTCCCAAATCGACTATTGCATAGTTACTGCTTGTGTCTGATTTTATTGATTGGATAGACGTTACAAATGAAAATATTACTGCTTTTTGCCGATAAATAATTATACAATTGCTATGAGAATAAAATAAAATTTATTTTCTAATATATTGTATTCATAAATCAATTTTAAGAATTAGTTTAAATCTATTTTTAGTGCTTTCAATAAAATTGAGTTTCAAATGTAGCCAATTCTGTAGTTATATAAATAATATTCTGTAATCATATTCAACAAAAATCGTGAAAAAAATCGAGAAATTCATTGCTTTTAATCCGAATTCACGATTTCTTAATTATTCTTATAATTATCCTTTGCATTGAATACAACGATAATATTTAACCTCAATTGACATAAATACCGAAAATTTATTTAAGATAATGTCGAAAATTCTTGAAAACAATACTAATGAATATTTCGGAAATAGATTCAAGTATAAATATTTATAAAATATTGTTTCATTAAATATAAAATATCAGAAATAAGTATAAATCAGTTAAATGTCATTTTAATAATTTTATTTCTTTATTGTAATTAAATTCATTGACAGATAAACAGAATATTAATATAACAATAAATGCAATGAATAAGTGCAGCCAATTGTCTAATATCTAGATTAACTAAATTCAGAATAATTACATTGAAATCCAATCGATTATCCAATCATTGAAATTCAAACGGAGAAGAAATAAATAATTTTAGATTTATTTTATTGTTTAATATACAGTACTATTGTTTGTCGCTATTGTGTGACGATTGAGACAATTAAAGCATTTTGTTTGACGTTATTATAATATAATTAATACAATTAAATAAATATTTCGAAACATTTATCCATTTTTTTAATCATATCATATGATTAGCAATAAATTAAAAATCTTTTCTCACGTAAAATGCATTTAAGGATTGTTGACTGTTTTAGACCATAGACCGGGTTAGGCAGAGGAGGTCCTCTAAAGTTAACCACTTAAAATATAGAACCAAAACTTTGTCCTTAAAAATCAAGGTTCATGACCTTGTCACTTTACAAGAACCTGAGCTTGACCTCCCTGGAAAATTCGAGCTTAGGTAAGCTTTTTGGCTTAGTAATGCTGTACTGTACTGTACAAGTGCAATTTGTTTGGGCGCTTTCATTTATAAAAAGGTCATTTATTTATTTTGTTAATCTCGGATACATCTCGGAATACCTCACGTGAATACCTCATAAAATTTGTAAAATCTATTAATTTGAGCTTAAAGTACAAATCAGTCCTTTTTCTATTTTAATTGCGTTTTTCAATTTCTTTTTCTTAATTAATGTTAAGAAATCAAAAATATTTTTCTCAACAAATAATCAGAAAAAACTTTATTGATTAGAATAATATTTTGATTGACCTTAAAATAAAATGCTTTTCATGTTTGAATCCGGGATATTCGCCTTTCAATTGATTGAAGCGACTGGTATTGAAGGCAACTCTGGATTAGTTGTATAAATATTTTTATTAATTGATTAAAAAAATTGTTAACATATATAATGTTAATAACAAAACACAATTCACTGTTTATTTGTGATTTCCTGTTGTTCTTATACTGTCTTAATATGTCTTTACTGTATATCAAAAGAAATAAATGTTTTCATTACATTTGTTACAATTTTTTGCGCAAACATTAATTGACTGCATCGCTGGTAATCTATAATCAATTTAATTGCAGTATAAGCTTAAAACATCTAACATCAAGGTCTTATTCCCTCTTACGACTAATCCAATAGAATACTAATGAGTATTAATACCAACAATACATATATTATAACGATTTGAGCAGAAAATTAAAGTCAATTCGGTATAAAGGAGTTGACAAAGTTAGAACTTTTTCGTTCAATATTTGATGAAATTATATTCATGAATAACAATGAAAAAATGATGCAGAATGATGCAAAAATTTGGTTGAAAAAATTAAAAGGAAATTGACCAAGGACAAAAACATGTTTTAACAAAACTTCTAAGTTACATGAGATAATTGAGAAATTCCTTCGGGACAATATTTATACTAATGAATGTAATCAGAAATACAAAAGAGGATTGTTTTGCTCAACTCTCTCAACTTGAAAGTTGGTTTTGAAAATTTTGATTAGGAATTCGAAACTTTTGCCTGTGAGTACCCAAACATTTTAACTCTGCAAATGAAAGCTATACCCACTTGCTTCTTAAATCACTAATAAAATGTTTGGGTACTCACAGGCAAAAATGCCGAATTCTTAATCAAAATTTTCAAAACCATTTTTTAAGTTGAAAGAGTTGAGCAACTCAATCCTCTTTTGTATTTCTGATTACATTCATTAGTATAAATATTGTCCAGAAGGAATTTCTCAATTATCTCATGTAACTTAGAAGTTTTGTTAAAACGTGTTTTTGTCCTTGGTCAATTTCCTTTTAATTTTTTCAACAAAATTTTTGCATCATTCTGCATCATTTTTTCATTGTTATTCATGAATATAATTTCATCGAATTCTGAACGAAAAATTCTAACTTTGTCAACTCCTTTTACACTTTTTGATCATTAAATAGTTTTGAGTTTTTTTTTCTAAAGTAAACTTAAATATTCTTTTATGTCTAATCATCCAACCAGTGTTTAGCACCCATACCAACTCATATCCCTTTACATTCATTGAATTCTTGAATAGGAAACTGATATTACATAAACATAATTATTGAGACAATTCCTTAACTCGTGATATCATAATCAATGGTTTGAAATGAATAGACAATTATCGTCTAATTTCTAAATAATTATTGGATTCTATTCAACAAATTTTTTTCAATCGAATGACGTTTCTCTTTGAAAAAAAATTATTTGATCCGAGATATTAAGTGAAAAAAATATTTTAAGACTTTTAATCTTTCATTAAAACATATTCTATTCGTTTAAGAATTTTTTGAATCCATTTTAAGCTTAATATTAATTGCATTGATTGGTAATTATACTGAAATTTTATTTTTAACTTTTTATTGCTTTTGTTTTATATTTTTGTTAACCACTAATTCATATATAAAATTAAGCTTTAATTTAGTGTTTGACTGATATTCTGTTGACATCACATTCGGTAAATAAAAAGAGTATTAATTATTTATTAGTTTTATTATTAATTATTTATTTGTTTTATTATTAATTATTTATTTGTTTTATAAGAATATTTACTTATTTTTCTTATTTTCCAAACTAAATGAATTGACTTTTAATATAAATATTAATATAATGTATAATACGATCGATTAATTTATTTGAGTAATTTATTACAGAGAACCTTTTTATTTAATCAGATTATCCATCTTATATTTCCCTTTAATTGGCTATAGAATACATTATAGATTATAAAATACATAAATAGTTTTCTTAATTATTTTTTAATTAGACTTAAATTTTACTCCAGGGTTAGGCAATGTGTACACGTGGGTGATGGTTGATCATAGTTTGTGACCTAAAACAATGACTTTTATCTTATCTTGATGAGATATCCTATACTTTATATTTTCAAGTTTCTGCCGGAAAATACCCCCAACTTCTTTGAAGATAGCCCAGAGCATATTCTAGTCTTACGATCGTTGCTCTAGCTCTTTGACTGTAGTATTAATAAAAGGCTCTAATCTTATGATAAGACTAAAAACATTACACCCAAACCCAAACCCAAACCCTTTGCCATCAGTACTGAGATCTTTTCAGGGCTAAGAATAAAGACTCTGGAATTTGAAGTTCAGATTATTCTCATCACGACTTCAAACATATCAGATATTTCTGATTTATTTTCGATAATAACATTTCGATTTTTTTAATCTTGCTAATTTATTTGGTATACCTAATATTCCCTGGTCTGGAAGTAAATAGAATTTTTCATTTTATTTGAGACTGTTCAATTATGTGAGAGTAATGTCTACACTTCAATCGAACACTTTCATACTAGTGCTTAACGCACGTGTGAGCCTAACAAAAAAATTCTAAAAACTTTTAGATAAGAGAATACGTTAAAATGATAGTATTTGATCCAGCACAGTAGATTGGCGTTTTGTGCTATACAATGATTTTCCATATTCACAGTATTATATGTTTTAAACTTATTTTCGTATAAATTATTATTTAATGAGAATTATTATAAAATTATATAAATATCAATGAAAACAAATGTAAGTATTTTTAATTAAATAAAGAAATTTCCTTTAATATTGAATTCATCCAGTGATGCCAAGGTTCATTACTGGTCTTTTATTATTCTACAGTAAAGTATGACTGTTGTGACCCAAAGCTTTCGACCCCACCCTATGCTGACAAAAAAGTTTCCCAAATATGAGATATTTGAACAAAAATATCCAGATATATGACCTTATATTTGCCCCCTGGGTGACCCACCTTCCTATCCTCTAAATTTATAAAAGATTGTCTGCTTTTCCATTGTTTTGGGCCAAATCTCACCAGGAGTTTAGGCCAACTCCCAAAATAAATTAATTTGTTGTATTGGCTAAACTTGAACTTTAAATCTTAATTAAAATAAATAAATAATTCATTCATTTATTTGCTTTCGTTGTAATACTTAATTCAAAATCAATTTTTCATTTCTCGTCTGAACTGTCTTTCAATTCAAGTAAAAGAGAAATCTTTTCTATTTTTTTTTACAATTAAATAAAATTTTATAATAAAAATGTTTATAAATAGAAAATATGATCGAATATATTGATTAAATCAATTCGGATAGAACATGGAGTAAATGACCCAGTTTCAATGCATAACCAATCACGAGGAACTTTACTTTTTATTGCGCTTTCAAAGTCATATCTATTTTAATATGAATTCAAATAAATAAAAATTTGTTTCGATTGAAAATTATTAAAAATTATTATTTAATGAGTCAATCGAACCGGTATTATGTTTTATACAACATATTCTGACCCCCACATCAACAATCAAGCAGCACATTCACACCTCCGAGTCTATGCTCTATCTACAGTATGTCTGCAATACAAGCAGTGCTGACAGATGTGTATGAAAGTAGCATGCATCAATTTATGCTCTTTCAAGTTTACCTTATGCTTAATGTTATGGATTGAAACCAATCACAAGAAGCACATAATTAGAATGGAAGGGCTTTTGTAGTGAAAGTGAACGACTCTATAGACTCGACTGAAGATATGATGCTTTGCTCTGCTTTTGTTCTTATACTCAAAAGTTTACTATACTTTCAAAAGTGCATAACTTTTTTCGTGTACAACATCTGAAAGCTATCATTACTTCATTTGATGACCGGTTAGACATCTTTTCACTTGTTTTTGGTTGGCTATAAAGAACTGTTCGGGTCTTTAAGATGATCACTCGATCAGAGTAAAGGTTCATTATTTATTGTTTTGCTTTTTGCCGAAAGTACATTCACTTTCTAAGTGTTCGCAACCCTTGTTCTGCTCTTATAGTGCTTTCATTTGAAGTTCATTTATATTTATATTCTATTAATATTTGATTTCAGAGCCGATAGATATGAAGACTCCCTTATGGAAGAAAAGATTGATCTTGATTTTCGGTCTGCTTGAGAATCTAGTATTCAGCGGTACAATACTTGGCTGGTCTGCTCTCAATTATATGCTTAAATCGGAAGGAGTTTATAAGTATATCTGTGATGACGCTAATCAGGAGTTTCGGTTCAAGAGTTTTGAAGTTTCCAATAGTTCTGAAGTAAATGAAAGAAAATTAATTTTAGATAAAAATATTGGCGAAAATCACAAGTTTTTGGGAAAATTCAAAACTTTTAATAAAGAGTTTATTAACTCATTGTTAAACGAATCGCCAAATAATGGGACAAATATGACATTTTTGGAACAATTGGAAGTCTATAAGATCGAGCCATCCTTTTCCCAAATATATGTAAGTCTTGTTTGCTTTGAATTCAATTTATATTTAATGACAAATATTTTGTTATTTGAAAATGAAAGTACACAGTTGTGCAGAGAAAACAATTGTGGGAGTTAACCTTGCTCATTACTATTCTCTAAAGAATTTGAATCCTTCTCTCAGTTTATGATTTAATATTAGTATTATTTAGGATTTATAACGAATGTCCTTTTGTTATGAATACTCTCTATCCACTAAAGTTAAACTAGCTTGCACAATATTGATTTGCTGCAAATATTGAAAAACAGATTACTTATCAGAATCATTGAATTTAATACAGTTTTAACAAAAGCCACAATACTGTAGGCATAAGATTTTCTACACTAACTTTGCAATTGTCTCCATAAGTATGACTCCATTCCATTATTTTGTCCCAATTTATAGAATTTTAACAAAAAATAGCGACAAATATATTAAAAAAGATTTTATTCATTAATTTTTAATTAAATTACAAATATTTGATAAAATCTTAATTAAATGTTCAAATGTTATAATTTTGTTTCAAATTGTATTGTATTGTATAGAACACTATTGTTCTAAAGTGACCCAGCTTGAAAACTAACAAACATTTTCCTCCACAGTTTTTCTGCTTGTTCTTAAGTCAAATCTACTAAATTGAGTGAAGGGTCAAAAATATATTTTGCAGATAATCTGATTCATTGTTTTGTTGCTCTCCAGAAACAACAGGGATGTGGAGCACAGGATAAGATTCTGAACCTGGCTTTCACTGTCGGCTCATTTTGTATGGGCTTTTCAGCTTTCATTTGGGGCTTCCTACTCGAAAAATGGGGCCTCAAAGTGGTCCGGCTATTAATCAGGTGATAATCAGATGATTCGTTTAATAGTGAGCAACAGTTTTAACAATCAATTAATTAAATTATAAATATATTATAATTATAGCTGTCTTATAACGGGTGGAGCAATACTATTGTGCTTAACGAACTCAGGTTAGCATTACTACATTTTTTTGACACAATTGCACAAAATTATAATAACATTGTATTGAATATCTTTGAGAAGAATTTCTAAATGTTATTCCGCTTTAATTATCTTATTTTTCCACACAATTTGATAATAAAAATAAAAAACCAAAAAAATTCATTGTTAACCAAGTTATAGATAAATGATTTTCTCAGTGAATGTGTTTTCCTTTTAATTGCGAATCAATTAAGTCGAACCTTAAACTCACGAATCAGTGATAATATAGACTAAGCTTATTATGACTTGGATTTCGAGGTTAACCTTTGCTTATTTTGTTTTGCTTTATATAAATATGTTTTTAATTAAGAAATATTGTTATTAAGAATACTATTAATTATGTTCTTTCTATTATTAATCATAAGTTCTTAACAATGAGCAACAGAACAGGAATGAGCCGACTCAGTTGGAAAACAATATTTACATGGATAACATTTCAATAGCTTTTAGCTTATATTATTGCTAGAGATGCGCAAGGTCTACGAATCTAAGACAACGACTTAATTAGAAGTTTAAATGACAACCGAATTATAGAAATGAAAAATACTACTGCTCAATTACCAAGTTGCCTTTAATATCTGAAAAGCTACCAATAATTTAATTGTCTCCAAACAAATGATTCATGAATTCTATATATTCTTTATATTTGCAAACAATCTGTGCTTTCATTCATTCAATTATTAATATTTATATAATACTTCAAATCTACGAACAGATCGTCCGTATATGATATTTCCGGCGGTTATCCTCCTATGTTTAGGCGGTGTTCCCCTCCGTATAGCGAACATGCAGTTCGCGAATCTGTATCCGAGCCGACGCTCGACAATCATCAGCCTATATAGCGGTGCCTTCTGTGCCTCTGCTGTCGTCTTTGTAGTTCTCAAGTATTTCTTCGATTCTGGTCTCTCATACTTTATGGTCACTTTCCTACTGGCCATCACTAGTATTCTTATGTTTCCGTTCACTTTACTAATACTACCGTCAGATCGGATCAGAGAAGACTCTGAATATGAAGAGTCGACTGAAAAAAGCCAATCATTATTCAAAAGGAATGCCTTTCGTTCGAGTCTATCGATTATAACATCAAAAGTAAGGCTCGAAAAGTTCAAAATCCTTTCTTCGCCTCATTTTGACAGAAAATTATTCAATAATTACAATGAAAATAAAAAACATATGAATGAAATCAATGGAAATAATATTAATTTCAATAATAATAATATGAAAGACAATTCAATATTTTGGCTGAAAGAACAGCAGAATATGTCTGTCGTTCCCACTGTTCAAACAGTTCCAACTAATCCCACAAAAAGTGTTCCTCCGCTTAAGATATCTTTGTATTCCCTGGCCTTCAATTTGCACCAGTGGTGGTTCTCCTGGCTGATCACCTACATGGTAATGTACGTAGGATCTCTTAACCTATGGCTACAACGGGTTACCGATGATATTCAAAGCGCCGGCAATTTTGCCAAAATATACGGGGTCGCACAGATACTTGGTCTTATTCTGGCACCCATTGCCGGACTTATAATGGATCGCAGTATACAAAAGGCAGACCAGGAAACAGATCCGTTCCTAAGAAGGCTAAGCCGGGTTAGGGCTGGCTTTTGGCCGCTATTCATAACCACTCTCTTCTTGAGTGCATGTCTTTTATGTCGATTCTTCGATAACGAAACCGCAATCTATTCATCCATTGTTTTCATGACTATATTCCGTGCATTTCTGGTCGCCGTCGGAACCGCTTATCTGCGCATTAGGTATGAAATGAATAAAATTGTTTGAATTTGTTTAAAAAAATTTAATTTTCATTTCAGATTCAATGGCGAACACTTTAATCGTCTGTTGGGTATTATGAGTACAACTGCTTCTGTGGTCTCATTACTTCAATTCCCACTTTTTGTTTGGGAATCCCATTACCCGATCAGCGCTTTTTGGGTAATAAATTATTTCATTAAAAACACTTTTTTTTGCAAAAAATATTAAAATATTTGATACAATTTATTTGCTTTAATATCAGGTGAATATATTCAACTGTTTTTGTACATTAATCGCATTCACAAATCCCATTCATATACTGATAACTCCATTACAAAAATATTTATTACTGAAAGAAGAGCGAAAAGAAGCTGAGGCTAAGTCTAAATGAACTTCTATTTCGGCTAAATATTTATGCATTTATTTTATTATACTTTAAATTATGTATTGAACTGAAGTACAATTATTACATGTCTGTTATACTGTATTCACATTGTATTTATGCATTCAAACAATTATTAATAAACATATTTTGGAATTACTCTATAATAAAGTTTTTGATAAATTGTAAAAATATATAATTTTTATTGAAATTATTGCTTTGAATAAAATTAATTAAATATAAACACAGTTTATAAATATAAAGCGAATCTGATTATACGAGTCCGTGATTTGCTTTATAATTGGTTTATATAATATTATAATCAAAATATTCTCAAGACTTGGCATCAAATCATTAAAAGTATTCTTTAATTAATGCTAAAGAATTCCATAAAATCAATCTGATATAACCTGGTTTGTTTGACATTGAACACTTTCAAAGACATGTAATTTTATGTAATTTTCATAACAAGAGAATCCCATTATTCGTATAATTTCTTTCGGCTGAGTATTACATCAGAATATAAGCACATTATTGCCTCATTTTTGTGTAGATTATGTCAGAAAAGAATATGAGAGAGGTTAAACTTTAAACCTTTGGTGTCCAGAATAATAGAATGCACTTCACTGTACGCTAATTGTGTAATCATTGTATCAGTAAATTGGTTTGAATCACACTTTTTTCTCCTCACTCTTAGTATGAATGAAGACTTTGTTTTATTTCTCTATAATTGAGCACTCATTCAAATTCTTGTTAACTTTTATAAATTGTTAACAAAACCTGTGAATTATGTATACTTAGAACAGTTCGTTATGTCATCTGTTATTTAGCTGATACGGATCCAAATTGAGGCCTGTTATGTGTCAAGAATTTTGATGCAAATCGACCTTATTTAGAAATTGAAACTACCTTCATAAGTGAGCTGCCCATTGCCTATTATAGCACTTACCCATAGGCTATAATCACACTTACTATGCGTTTCTATTCATAACTAGAGGATTAAAAAGGATTAAAATTGTTTGAGTGAGTCGTAGCTAAATAATTGTACCTGGATTTGAAATTAAGGCAAATTACGTGAAATGAATTACTGAATCGAATTATAATTAATGTCTTAAGAATTATCTGAATTGATTTTATAGTCTGAAAACATATATAAATTATTCATTTATCAAAGAATTTTGTTATACTATTTGAAGGCAAAAAAGTGAAAGATATAGTAAATGAAAATGAAATATGAATACAACAAATCAATTATTATAATCATATTATTTAATATCGATTCTGTGTTCTTAAAAGTTTATAATAAGTGTGATTTGGCTCAAGAATTAGCCCTTAAAGATAGTGTACTCTTCCGAGACCTCAACACATGTAAGGCATTGAATAAAATATATGAAAAACTGTTTAAAAATTATAATAATTCTAATTTTACGGATCATTATTTGATAGGGCTTTGTATTATCGGAGGAGAAAGTGCTTATAATACCAGTGCACTGAATCGATACAATGGAGACCACGGATTGTTTCAGGTTTTCTTTCCGAAGAAAAAAGTTTTATTAATTATTTAAATAATTAAAATTGTATTTAGATTAGCGAACAGTACTGGTGCGACCCTGGCAATGGCAAATACAGTTCCAATGCCTGTTCTATTGCATGTGAATGTAAATTCTGTTTCTCTTTATTCATAAAAAGCAAAAACTTAAAGAATATTTATCTGTCAAGTGTTGAGAAACGATGACATTTCTGATGATATTTTATGCGTTAAGAAAATATTTAGTATTCATGGCTTCAATGCTTGGTATGAAATAACTTATATTTTTCAGTCAATATTTCTGTATTCATTATTTTTCTGATTATTTACTATTAAATAAAGGGCTGTTCATCAGAGTTGCAGAAACAGGCAATTCGTGTCCAAAAATTCTCTATCAAACAGAGAGTGCAATTATGCGCCCAATTACTCGAAACACAATATATTTGATTATAAGGTTTATTTTGAATGTAATTTTGCAAATATTATATAAACTTAAAACAAAACTTATATACAGCTTATAATAGACTTTTAATCTCTTTCTCAGAGATTTCCAAACGAAGGATACAATTCTGGACTGAATCACATACTTTCCACACAAAATGCAAACAATTTTTTTGCAAACATTCATTCAATCAGACAATTAGATCCTTATTCCAACCAAATCTTGTATTATATAAATGACTTAAACCCGGTTAACAACTATTTGATCTATTTTTCTGTTTAGTTTCAATTTTAACAATTACTTAGAAACCAAAAAAGTCTGAATAATGCAAACTATAATCCATCACAAATAGAATCTTCTAAACCATAAATATTGTGAAATTTTATCTTGCCTATTAATCAAACTTATCGCTGATCTTATTCTTCTCGTTTTTCATATAAACAGAATATTTTTTTCAAACAATTTGTTAATCACAAACCGCTTCAGTTATTCCATTGAATTTGAAATTTAAATATTTTGATAAATGTTAATAAAACTAATAGACTTATAGTCTTATCATTTGTTTCAATCAGACGCTTACTGTATATTTTCCGATGAAAGCCAAGCATATGAGTGAATAATGTAATGTCATTTCAATCAATGTTCTAAATATTTATTTATATTTAAAAGAATTTTTTTGTGCGATAAATGGGTTAATTGAAAAAATAAATTGTTGACAAATATTCTATATTTTTCGTAAATTCCTTTGCATTATATACTGATGTTTATTCATAATCCCGACTAATATTCTAATTCAATATCTCTATCAAAATCAGCCAAAAGAAGAATATATTTTATATCTAAAGAATTAATCAAATTATGCAAAATATATAATTTTTTATATAAATTTTACTCAAAATTTCCAAATATTTCTTGAGTATCAAAATGTTCAGATCTGTCATATTTTATTATTTTTGTATAATTTGTTCAATAAATTTAATTTATGGCAAAGTCTATAAACGATGTGAACTCGTGAGGGAATTGAATACAAAACACGGCATTTCGAGCGATAATTTGGGCGATTGTAAGCATTTTTGCCTAAATTTTGATTTTTTATTCAAAAATATTCTGATTTGAAGGGATTTGTATAATGTTCTGGGAAAGTGGTCTGGATACAAAGGCCCACCACATCGGCAACATTGACGGCAGCAGTAATTACGGTATATTTCAAATCAACGATCTGTTGTGGTGTCACTCGACTGGACGCAAGAATAACACGAATTTTTGTGATTCTACGTGTGATAGTCAGTGAATATAGTTTAAGAATCGATTATTTATTACTAAAAATATTATTTCAATAAAAATATCTGAATTTTTGCTCTCTTTTAAAATCAGAATTTCGTGATTCAGATATCAGCGATGATGTCAAGTGCGCGCAAATCATATATAAATTGCAAGGTTTTGACGCCTGGTTTGTAATTTTGATTTTTATATAAATACTTTATTTATTAGAAAATTCAAGGTTTTTGATTGACATGGCTCATTATGACTTTAGTTAGAATATAATTCTCTTTTTATTTATTCATTTATTTGCTATTTATATATACCATATATTATATGAGGATTTAATTAATGAGGATATATTGGTATTATATCAGGATGACCTAGCTCATATAGAGTGGATTGACAATATACACGATTGCATTGATCAGTAAGTACAGTACTAAATACTACTTTAGCTAGGTACTAAAAGTATTGTTTCATTGTTTATCCTTTTTGATTTATAATTGTTATAAATGACTCATTAATGCTCGGGGTAAAACAGTAGACATAAGCAGTGTAGATTTTCGAGCAAATATCATCTGGTTTTAGGAAATGCCTTTATAGCTATCCTCGAGTCAATGAGAATCTTATCCATATCGTTGTATATTTTCACCTGTTCACTCTGTGTTAATCTGATTACGAATCCGTATAATTGCATATTAGGGGCACTTATAATACGAGATGTCGGGCCGACACCAGTTCATACATAGAAGGCTGCAATTTAGACAGCAATCGGAATATAAGCTCAAATACTAATCATAAGGATTCTGAAAAAAGTTTGACAAATATGTCAGAAGTGGTGATCCCATCGATAAATGATAGGAAGCAAAGTTCTTCTTTGATTAAACAACTCTTCCAAATGTCGAAACAAATGTCAAAAACATCTCTGAGTTTACCCGAAAAGCTGTTTAATGGCATCAAAAAACGATCGATTGATTTGCCACAAAAGATGGACAATAAAGAGGTAAATAGACATTTAAAGCGTTCTAAGAGAGGAATGTTAGGCCAGGATAGCATAAACCCGTTCGAAGATGCAAGGATCTTTGTCTTCAACCCTTTGTGTTGCTTCAATTGGAAGGCAGCGGACGTCGAGTGGTCTAACGCTAAGAACTGGTAAACTCTGTCACTCTATCGATCATTCTATAGCTTTATTCCATTCATTCTGTCTTAGGCTCAGAGATATTAGGACTACAGTCGGCTAGAGATGGATCATATGGATTGGACGAACGCATGCTCTCATCGAGACATCCAGACATCGACCAAAACAATGTCTATTCATCGCAAACACATACAGTCTTAATGATAATAATGTAAAAATCATTTAATTTATCATTTAATGTGATTCTAATCTATAATATATTCTAAAAATTGTTTAATTATATTCTTATTTATCTTTAATTATATATTTATCCAATCGATTGACAATCAAAACAATAACTATTAATATTATTCTGTATTTTATATTGAAATTCTTAATTAATTAATAATAAGCACAGAATCCCAATAATTCACAGTAAATGCATATTATTTTCTATTCTGTATAACAACTCCTTCACTAATATTACTGCAATTTAAATAAATATAGAAAAAGTCCAAAAGTTATTGTTTTTTGAAAATTTTAAAAAATAATTTTTCAATGAATTCACCTTTCATTGCAGTTCTATATTTTGAATGACTTGACGTTATGAACAGAATCTATTTATGAAAGTAATGATGACTTTATGAAATAAATTATTAAAAGTGAAAGTTAACCAAAATAAACAATTGTCCGGATCAAATATAAATCAACCAATCAATGTATAAACAACTGTAAAGAATACTGCATATGAATATGATATGATATACAGTAGATCCAGAAATGAGCAAGATAGGATTGTTTCTAAAATTGAATTTTGAAAACTATTGAATTTGTTTTATTCGCTATAATATGAAAGTAAACATCAATTTAGTGAACGAATCGCCGAAAATGATTAATAAAATAAGAAAAAATAGATTTTTAATATTGATTATAATTTTTATGATTTTATTAATTCTATTTGTTTTCCACTTTTTTCTATACAATTATCTTAATTACAAGAAATGGAATCAATTGACAGAATATTCACACAATTCTGTTGTCCCAAAACAGAGTCATTCTCTCAATGAAACTCTTATTCAAACTAATAATTACATTAAAGACAATACAATTGTGAGAACCATAGTCTTGTGGACCCCTTTCTTCGGACAATCAGATTATCTGCAATCCAATTATGAGAAGAGTAATTGTTTGCTAAAGAATTGTATTTTTACGTCAAATCGGAGTCATATCAGACAAAGTGATGCCGTTTTGTTCCATTTGCGTGATCTTAATGTCGATGATTGGCCTCACTATCGAAGTCCTGAGCAGAGGTACATTATGCTGCACCACGAGTCGCCACCAAATACACCCCGAATATTGCACAAAATCAATGGTTTGATCAATTGGACGGCAACCTATAGGACCGGATCAGATATTTTTCTTTCGCCGACATTCAGGCGAAGAACAGAACCAAATCTTAACTTCAAATCTGATGTGAATTTCGCGCAAAACAAGTCCCGAATGATTGTATGGTTGGCCAGTAATTGCAAGACTGATAGCAATAGAGAAAAATATGTGGAAGAGTTGAAGAAAACAGTGACAGTGGATGTGTTCGGCAAATGTGGTGACAAAGTATGTCTTCCGAAGATGTCGTTCAACTGTTTAGAACAGATGTCCAAAGAATACCGATTTATACTCGCCTTCGAGAACAGCATTTGTCGCGACTATATCACCGAAAAGTACTTCAATTCTCTTCACTTCGATATAATACCCATTGTTTTCGGCGGATCTGACTATCGAAAGATCGCACCGAAGAAGTCATTCATAGACGCCCTTTCCTATACATCGCCCCGACATTTGGCCCGTTATTTGTTATATTTAAGCAAAAAGCCGAAGCAATACAACGAATACTTCCAATGGAAACGGGATTATGAGCTGACACTCGACCCCTACAGCTGTCAGATATGCAACAAATTGAATGATCCGTCAGAACCTGTGAAAGTATGGCACCAATTGGACTCCTGGTGGTTCGATGAGGCCCACTGCAAGACCTGGATGCCTTCCAAGTACTTCCATTGAGTCATGTCTTTGACAATACTTTTTAAGAATCGATTCATAAAAAGAGCTTTGAATGTACGCAATGAGAGCTATAATAGTAGTTAATAGTAGTCTTGACTAAAGGTTCAAAACATATCTCACATAATGTCATCATTTTTTGCTATAATATCCAGAATTCCCTTCAAATGTCTCCAAAGCTATTCAAATGTATTCAATATTCGTTACATTCAATCGAAATACAGTTATATTAATATTTGTCTCACTTTTCTATTGTCTGTATTGACGATAAAATCTGTTTCATATTTAATACATTTGAAAACAAATTAAAGAAAAATTACTTTTATTTGAATCTAAACTAAACTTTTAAAAAATATATAAATTATTTGGAAATGACATTCAATTCAATTGTTCTGAACTTTGTCTGCGATTGGATTCGCGTGAATCGTAATGTCGTTAATACGGGTTTCGTTTATTGGCTTAAAGTTCTTCGGATTGACCGCCAGTTTCTCCAACTCATCCAAAGTCTCCATTCCGTCGATCACTCTATCGATTGATTGATTCAAATAATTATAATAATAATGAATACAAAGCATACAAATCATAAATACTTCGCGAAAACAGTATATTTCAGATCCAGTGATGTCTGGGCTGCGTATGCGATGAAAAACTGGGAACCATTAGTGTTGGGCCCGTTGTTGGCCATAGAGATGATGCCTCGACTCGAGTGCCTTAGGTCGCCATGGATTTCATCTTCAAACTTATGGCCCCATATGCTGTTCCCTCCCTTTCCTGTGCCTGAAGTCAATGTTTCAATAGATTAGTCAATAACAGAGTTAACGTCAATTGGATGGACAACTGACCCGTCGGGTCCCCCGTCTGAACCATAAAGCCTTTAATATTGCGGTGAAATATACAGCCCTTATAGTAATCAGTGGCACATAAGGCCAGGAAGTTCTGCAATCAGTGACAGGTCAATTAATATTTACACGAATACTGTATTTAATTAATTTAAATAAATTGCAAACCAATGTCAACAATGACTTACTTCACAAGTTTTCGGACACTTTTCACAAAACAATTCAATCTTAATGTCTCCCAAATCGGTGTGAAGTGTGACTGACATTACGTTATACTTAATATCGGTTTATATGAGCTTTAAATCAAATAATTCAGTCTTAAATGTGATTTGAATTTTGCTTGAATTCAACTTCAAATTCAAGCCAATAGTGTCGACAATATTTGAGACTCTGATCAAACATAAGGACATATCTGAACAGTTATGCAGTCATACAGATAAGCCTTTTTGAGGAAACACGTGTTTAGACGACAGCTATTGTCAGCTTTCGTACGAATATTTGCTTTGATTTTTAAAAAGTAAACAAATCGTGAAATCAATGTCTTTTGCGTTCATTTGATGTCTTGTCTGAACATTATGTCTAAACAAAACAGATTTTTGAGAGAAAAGTGCAATCGATTGACACTCAAACAAGACCTGAGTATTAAGGGATCAATAGATGAGCCGATCGTTGACTTGATATCAGTGTTGAACTCCTGTGACTCGTATTACACGACCAGTTCCTGTTCGGGTCGGATCACTGTATTGGCCGACAATACCAATGAGAACCAGAAGAAGTCCGTCCAATGGCTATACATATCACATGATTTTGTCCGATTGGATGACCTCATGCCAGCCCTGAGGCCAGTGGACAGCGCCGACAGACCAGTGTTCGCAACATTCAAATGCGAGCCATTCGTACTCCACGTCTGTGCCGATGGTCTGACTGCTGCCAAACAACTGCTGAGGACAGCCATCGATACCGGGTTTCGGAACTCTGGTCTTACTATCAGTAAAAGTGATCGGATTATAGTTGGGGTCAGAGGTTGTCAGTCATTAGAGATTCCGATCATTTGCGAGAAAGAACTGATTGTTTCTGAAGACTATCTGAAATACATTATCGAAATCGCAAACAAAAAATTGAAACAAAATTTCGAAAAAATCAATAAATTTTATTCAAACGTCAAGTCTTTGTGCGATAATTGTAGTAATGGTTGAAGTATTCAATTCAATAGGTTTTCAATTCATTAATAAGTGTTTCGTAATATTTAATTTCAGTTTAAATATCTTATAATTATTTATTTATTTATTTTATTTTCAATTATAATGTGTTTTGAAATTTAATAAATTGATAATAAGTTTAATTTAATTAAGAATTTGCTTGAATTCAGAGATCATTTAATTATTATTAATATTATTGATCAGAATATATATAATACGAGTCCTTTAGTTAACACAGATTTCATATATATGTTTGGATTAAATTAATTATAAAATAATTTCATTATTTTAATCATTCAATTGATTTATAATTTTATTTAATCCGAAATATATTATAATATGAATTGAATTAAAATAGAAGGACTAGTAGTACACAAGTAGTAGGCATTTGAAGGAATGCAGGCATAACTAGATTTACATGAGATTAGCCTATATTTCGATCATTTAATACCAATTTGTTTGCGTACGGTATTGTCAGTAATCGTAGTATTGATTGTTTGTCTGTTTGTCCAATCATTTACTCAATGAGTATTCTCTTTATTCCTGATCTGTTGGTCAGACGACGAACACTGTTCGGCCACTAAAGCACTTAATATTTGTGGATCTGTTTTGAATCCTCGAATAAATTCATCTTTGCTGAGAACTCCGTCCTTGTTCTGCAATGTAGGGTAAGAACACAATTATTAAATTAATTGATTGCATCAGTGCTGGACTGAGAGGTTGTCTGCTTTGACCCTTAAACTCATTCTGATTACAATTTTCTATCCTTTCTATTATAATATGAATTATTTATCAGATTATTCCAAATCAGGTCTAATAGTCTGTTCGGTAGTTTAGATATGCATTGAGTCAATAGGAACATCAAAAGCTGGTCTATATTTAATTTGCCCTGCTAATAAGATAGGTTGTTGAACAATATTTTTAAACCTTATTCTAAACTCGAGTATTAAATGTAAAGAATTCAACGAAATGTTAAGAATGATTCAGATCTAAAGGGGAATCATAGTCAGTATCCTATGTATGGGCTTTTTATTTGTTGAATCACTCAATTCATCAAATCTTAAAATTACTTATTGATTGAGAACTAATTAAAGATTTATTCACTAAAACACATTAAGAATCAAATGAAGGAATAATTGTATAGGAATTGGAAGACATTTAAGAATACTTTGAATACAAATCTATATACAAATCTGTATATTTTAAATACATTTTTGATTGTGTTTTGAAATATATTGTGAATAGAAAAATAATAACTTATTTATAATAAACTTATTTAAAGTGAAAATTGATTTCAACAGAGGATTCCACTAAACAGTGGATAACTTGAGTTAAAACTATATCAGTTATGCAATGATTGCATTCAAGCCTTGATATGCTTCTGCACTGTTAACCATACCATAGACCCAAACCATCCGTTAGTCGACTACTACTCTAAAGCACAACACAAGAGAACACTTTCGTAAAGCACTCCAATGTCTAACACATTCGCACACTTTCAAGCGTACACTCACTGCCTGGGCTCATCTCAGATTCAATATGATCTGAGTTTTAGTGAATAAATCTTTAATTAGTTCTCAATCAATAAGTAATAAAATTTAAGATTTGATGAATTGTAAAATTGAGTGATTCAACAATTAAAAAGCCCATACATAGGATACTGACTATGATTCCCCCTTACACTCAGTTTGTTAGCAAAAATATTCTCTTTTCTCACAAAATGATCCGAACACTTATTGTCTATAAAGTTGATAAAGTCCTTACAAACTAAAAATATTTCCTTATCGACTAGATCATTTTAGTAGAAAATTGGTTATTAAATGAATTGAATTGATGTAAGCAGTGTCATTTATTGCTAGATTCTGGTTAATCCACAATTGAATGAGTTGTTGACAATATTTTGACGGAGAAAATGACGGTAAGTGTAGAGGATATGTCATATGAATACTATATTTCACTATTATGAACCCCTATCGCAAACCCAGATTTTTACCTAGTTGCAAGTATGATATAAGGCTTTCTCAACCAGAGCATTTTCCCGGTTATACTATGGGTTACTAAAAAATAAAGATTTCCTGCGTTTTGCCGCTTATATAATGACTCTTTGGTCAATAATTATTTGGATTTGACTTCAGACGACTGCTTTAGATGAGTCGGCTTGACTCGTATGTTTTTAACCTTGCTCAATATTCAAATAAAATTTTATTAATTAATATCTACTTCTATTATGAGTTCAGTTCTACTTCTATTCGGAAGAGAATATTCTTGTGAATACTTTTTATTATCAACTATGAGAATGCAGGTTTGAATAGAGCACCAAGATCATAACAGATCATAACAGATGATAACAGGGTTATACAATGACTACTACTCACGACATCCATTCTGTTGAAGATTTCTCCGACTTTAGAGTCGATATCCAGTCGTAATCCTCTTCTCCTGAAAATAGCTTTAATAACATTCTTCATCTCCTCTGTGGTAATGAATCCGTCCTCATCGATGTCGTAGATGGAGAAGCACCCTGCACATTATACATTTTGCTAGATTCGTTTTATTAATATTTATATTAAGTTCTCATATCATACACAGTATTATATGCTTTACAGTTAGCGCTAATTCAAGTTTATTCAAGAGTGAAGACGTCGTAACAAAGTTAGAACAGATTTATGCAGACATCACATGCATTGAGATTAAGGGCAAATAACTCGCATGAATGACAATATATTAAAAAATTAATTATCAGTTTATATATTAATGTATTAACAGAATTAAGTTTTCATTTGTGATCGTTTCTAATACCGGTATTTCAAATACTTTTTTCAATAACTAGAGAAAATAGCAGGATAACTTCTGAACAGCAATAGTTAGTATTATTTTTGGTATCCTTTATCAAAAAAAATTATTTTTAATTTTTTTTATAAGTAC
Source organism: Eueremaeus valkanovi (assembly GCA_034693305.1). Classification (NCBI taxonomy): domain Eukaryota; kingdom Metazoa; phylum Arthropoda; class Arachnida; order Sarcoptiformes; family Eremaeidae; genus Eueremaeus; species Eueremaeus valkanovi. Next base: position 33,450 of record JAQIWA010000075.1, on the reverse strand, counting down.
TCTATCATAACATCATAACTAAATTGTTTGCTTGATTAATGACCTGGACCAAAAATGTTTTATTTTGGACCAACATTCCTCATCTATACTTAAATGTATCAAATATTGTCAAATGTTCGCAATAAGAGCTGAGAATTATTATTTATGTGAAGTCATTGGGTGTCAAAAAGCTATGAAATATAGAACTATGTTATACAGCCTGTACTGCACTCTATGCTATCATTCGACCCATTACTCAATTCTTTTAAGTTAATTAAAATTCTGCAAATCTTCAGAACTAACTGTTTGTCTATTTAATGGTCAGAACCTATTTAATAGGACAATAAAAAATTTAAAATCTTATCAAATATTCAAATCAACACAAATACTGTATAATTATAATAATTGCTATTATAATCAATGCACACAATGCCAATCTAACTGTGCATATCTAACTGTGCAGATACAAGAAATGTGAGCTTACAGTCTAGTTTTTCATCTAAGGTTCCTTTAGCTGGTATTGAAACTGCATTAATGAATTCGGTGAAGCTAATAGCCCCGTCCTTTTGTGTGAAATAAAAGTTTAATAGTATTCAAAGATTTGGCAGAATTTAAGTTTCAATACTTTATTTGTATCAAAACGTTTGAATACATATTCGGCCAATTTTACTGTATTTCCATCCGCAGGGAAGAAGTGGTCGCCGAAGTTCTGCATAAAAGTCTGTTTATCCATCTGTCCATTAGGACACTCGTGGATAAACTCTGAGTGCCATTCCTTCAACTGTTTAGCTGAAACTTTTGCATAAAATTATATATAAATTAATTTTTAAACATTTATTAACTTATTATTTATTATTCATTTAATTATTATAATTATTATATGAACTGAAATTGTATTGATCTCTACTCACACGGTGTGGTCGCAGCTAACTCTTTGAATTTGACACTTTCAGAGTTGTTCTTACTTTGAAAGTTACCCATTACTACCAAGAGCATATTCTTCTAATTGATGCACAGTTGAATGAGACAGGAACATCTAAACTGGAATTATTTATAATCTTCATTAGTTGTTACAGTATTTATTGAGTTTGCAATGAATAATGAAAATGATTTCTCATATAAAAAGTTTCAAAAGTGTATTGATATGAAAGAGTTGAGCCAACAGTATAACCATAGCTACAAAACGACACAAAAGCCTTGAAATTGTTGGTTAACGTGTCCCGCATTTCATTAATATTTAGGAATAATAGAAAAATTTCGATCAATTCCTATACAAGCCTTTAGTTAATGAATTATTTTTGCATACAATCCAATCCAATGCAGAGTCTGATTGTTATGAATGACTGAGCTCTCGAGTATTTTAATCTAGGGCACATAAAACACACTGATATTCACAGTTATTTCACCCGTAATCAAATAAAATCATAAATTATGATATTTTATTATTCAGTTATATTAATATTTTATTCAAAACTATTATAAAACAACATTTGCGCACAAGTCTCATGAAATATATATTTCAAAACTTATTGTCCAAAAAACTATTGATATTAGAAATACATTAAATCTATATTAATATTGAATATTAATAATATAGTAATTAATAATTAATTTTAAGCTTCACTTATTGTGAGATAAGAAAAGCTAAAAAGAATTCATTAGATTTGAATCAATCGAGTAATGCATTGGAATTAAAAACCACTAAAACTAATGAAAATATAAATAGAAATTCAGAGCTCTTTATGGGATTAGCGAATGATTTCTTCAATCTATGCGGTTCTTCAGTTCCCACTTCTTCGTCGTCAGACACTAGAGTCGAGTTTGCTTCCGGTGCATCAGTTTCTTCAACCATATCCTCGTTGTCATCGTTTATCATTTCCTCATCAGTTGAGTCATTAGTCTCATCCGAGAGTAAAATAAGTCGACATTTATTATCAAAGGGATTGAATACACTCCCGGGCGGACACGACTCGTTCTGATTGTTAATCTTACCGCCACTTAAGAAGTCGGTGTCGAATATGGTATTGCTGTCAAAATGTTTAGGCAATTGGTGTTCATAATGAGTCACTGACTCTGTGGGACATATCGTAATATTTTCTGAATAACCGCTACATTTGGCACAAAATTCATTCTTGAAAGCGGTTATCTTCTGGAGAGCGTGATCCTGTACCACTACCGGTGCGTAGAAGCGGGTACAATTCTTTACTATTTCAATGGTGTTGGTCGGGTCAATCTGAATGTTGGACTTATACCAACCAACATTGCACGTGAATGCGATTTGGATCTGAACTGGTCTTCGTTTGAGCTTTTCCTGAACCATGAAGTCAGGCGGTGCCGGATAATAGACTGGCGCACACTTCTGGCCCGAGTCTGTCTGCAAGCACCTCATCCTCTGACTCCATGACTCAAGTTGTGTATCGTTGTTGCAAAGGGCGCAATAAATATTCCGATACGTTATTATAGAAGACCTGCCGGTGACCGGCCAGTAGAGGAACTCATCCCGGGTTAATGAGATTATATGACCCAATTCGGGCAGAAAGAAGTCTCGGCTTTCGTTGAATCCAATATTTTCGCACATTTTCCTCACTTTTCTGTTGGACCACTCAATGGGACACTTAATCTTCATAAGCACTGAATACGTGAACTTTGGACTCACTTTCACATTCAGAATCGACCACTCATTTAAAGGCCTGGACTTGACTGAAGGCGCGTCTAAACAGCAATCGCCGAACGAATAACAATTTGGGTCACAATTACAAGACTCTAACCAAGTGGGCAGTTGGGAAGTAAACGGGTTTGTATGAGGTGTTGGACCAACTGATTTGGCCGAACAGTTTCCGAATTCATTACAAACTAAAGGATTTGCAAACTTTGTGCTCATATAGAGTAGAAATCCGATTAAAACAAACTGTTTGGACATCTTTTACAATATAATACTAACTCTTAATTATAGACGCAATGAATCAAATAAACAGCAAAACTAATAAATAATTCATTTAAAAGTGCTTTAAACTAAGTGACGGAATCGTGTGCTTAACACAAGTTTTAAACACTATTTCCGATTATAGTTTCAATTCAATTGAGAGACTATACAAATGTAGAAATCCTTTCAAAATTATTTTCAAAAATAAAGACATTGTTTTCAAATTTGAAAATAGAAAGTAATTCAGAGAGTAATTGCATTGATATGTGAGTTACGCCACTTGTGTTGCTTTATTCCTAACGGAAGATGGATTAGGAAAACAGTGGGATTTGTCTGAATGCGATAATACTAGTGCTAGTGGTGTATCAAAACAGTAATGCAGTGAACTTTGAAATAACAGTTATAACGCAATCATTACTTTTTATCATTTCTATTCAATACTGAACTTTCAATCTCTGTTCCAAAGGATGTGAAAATCGATGGATCCGTTCGTACAGAAAATGGAGCACAAAATCAAAACGAAATCAAATTTTTTTGAATTTCAGCTAATCTTTTCTGGTTCTGCCAAAAGCACTGTAAACTATGATTAAGTTCTAAACGCTTATGAACTTTAACATTCATTTCCAAACAATATAGGATATTACCAGTATAGTTTTTGGTCTGGAAAATAGGCTTCTATTTTGACATTTCCTGCGAATATAGAGTAAATATAAAGTTAATCTATGGCTCGCTTTTAGGTTTATTCGATGCCATTTAAAACATCAGTTTTATTGTGCAAAAAGACGATTCAAATGACTGAATAAATATTATATAAACTTATTCATAAAAATGACTGAACTCTTGATATACTGTTAACACAATACATGTTCTGTTGGTTTTCTGGTGTTGTATTCAGAATAAGAGAATTATTGATTTTGAACGAAATTTAGGCCTAAGTGCAGAACCAGTTCTTTTTGATATTCAGATAATACATCCGATTCAGTAAATGTGAAAACTTTTCATTTGTACTAAAATTTCAGAACTGTTTCAACCATTCGATTCACTAAAGTATCACTCAATTGGTTACAATTCATTCAATTTTAGTTCAATTTCAATATACAGTTCAATATTTACTTTCAAATTATCCGATATTTTCCGCATCAAAAATGCAAATTCAATACAGAAGTCACTATTATTTTAGGAAAAACATGTTTCGCTACATAACTCTATATAAAATAATGCAAAAAAACATTTAATTAAATTTAGTTTTCCGTATCTAATAGTTTTTATAGAGCAGGGGTGGCCAAACTGGTCCTCTGGGGATGGGGTAACCAAAGCTCATCTGTTTTGTACGATAATTCTCTGATTTTCGAAAGGAGGTCCTTGGTTATGATAATAAAAAGGCCACTATGTCTTCCCTAAGGGAATCACACCTTCCAACCCCTTTGCCCACCTCTGATGATTGAATCAAATTTTTGTTTTAATACTTATCATCAAATCCTAACAATATTTTATGTAATTTTCTTTTTATTATATTGAAAGACGAAAACTATCTTTAATTACATTTAATTCTTTTGATTGTTTCGAATGAAATAAATAATAATTATATTTCTATTCCTTTCAGCAAAATTGCAATAAAAAACTTTTGCTTTCAAATAATTATTGTATATTCGATACGAGTTATTATTCTTATGTCTCGTATATTATGTTTTACTCATATTTAGTAGAAATTTGAGGCTTAGCTGATAAGTGAATGGCTGTAATTTAGATATGTCCAGGAAAACTGATTCATGTCTCCAATCCTAGAGGTTATTTATGGGCTAAATTGACAGGCTAAAATAATTGCATTCAATTTAAAATTATACTAGATTCAATTGTCAAATTAAAATCAATTGAACCGAATTTCACACAAAGCATATGAAATAATTGCTGCAAATATTTAAATACAAAATAATCATTTTATTCAGTATAGTTTTTGAATAATAAATAACATGGGAGCAAATAGCGCCTGTAAGGCCTCTTTGTTATAATTAAGACATCAGAGCCTTATAAATACGTTAAGAAGACATGCCTTGATATACGATTTGAATAAAGCACAATTGCAAAAACAAAAACGAATTAGCAGTTAATGACTTTTGTGCTGATTAATGGATTTTATACTAATTAATAGTTTGCGAACATTCATGAAAACATTTCTTTAACTTAAATGACTTTAATTATTTGAATTGATTAGACTTTAGTTCTCCTTTCAAACAATCTTCAGATAAATAGCATAAAAATTCATTTTTCAAACTTGTTTTGACACAATTCTCATTCAATTACACAGAACTGTAAACGCATTGTATTCTGAACTGATCTGTAATTGAAATGTAGGCCTGATTTCGGATTTAAATCAATTTTGCTTTTTATGATTTTAAGGATTTTAGGCAAAAAAATCATAAAAATTATTGATTTTCATTGGATCAGAAATAGAGACATAAACAAACAGTATTGGACTCATAAAATAAAGCAATAAATTGTCAAATACTCTTGGTTCAACTCCAAATACTGTAGATAAAAAAAAAGTTGCCCTAACCCGATTAAATTCTAGCGAGTTCTAAAAAACCTTGGCAATGTTAAACAAAATTGAGCAGCATCAGTGATCCAGATAATTTGCTGGCGCTCATCGTATGCATCAATCCTAAGGGACAGTATCACATGTCCAGAATAGCAACTAATGAAAGCAACCCTGGATGGTGGGATGGATGACAATGTTGTCAATACTGTAGCCTCAAAACTATTGGCACTCTGTCTGATATTCTGTGCATTTTTGTAATTATGATAAACACATTTGAAATAAATTGAGTTCTTCTTCACTAATACTCGTTACTAATGCTTACGAAATGATTCTTTGGTTAACAGCTTTACAGAGAAAACAACTTATTCTGTGACTGAATAGAGTTTAGTATATTTTCGTATATATTTAAGTCAGTAATCGTTTTCGTATTCATTATTTCGAAATCCAAAGCATTAACTCTTATTCTATGCACACATTTATTAAACAGTTTTTCTATCTATGGATTGACAAACTAATTGATAAAATTCATATTTTGTTCATTATATCACATAAATGACTCGATTATGTAAATTCACCAATAATTCAGTATTGTGTAGATGAGGCGAATCAACTGATCTTTATTAAAATCAAATCTGAAGACCAAAATTAGAGCTCATTTTTAAAGTGTGTTTTTATTAAAGAATTAATATTTAAAAAAAATTTTTATTATAAGGTATTATATTTGAGAAACGTTTTAAATAATTTCTCAAATCTATAGACTTCAGTAATCCAAAGTATTTTCATCAAGCAGTTAAGATTTTAAAGCCTGGCAATATTTAGAGAAGATAGCATAAACTACCCGCAGTCGATTATATTTAGATTATTTGTCAGAATTTGTATCAAAGTTCACCCTGCTTAATATTGACAGTAAAGATATGTGAAACTGAAATGCCACTGAAAGTCCACAGAATGAAAGCTTGTTGTATTGTATTGATTATTGATTATTGTATGGATCATTTGACAAACTGGCCTCAAACTGGCCTAGTTCACATTCAGTGAAATTGGCTCATAATTCAAAAAGCGGTTGATAGCGATGCGGATGAATAGGATCAGAGATAGGCAATAGGTCTGACGACAGGGGGGGGGGGGTAAGCCAAAAAATTTTGCCAAAAGGGGTACACTTTTGAGCCAAAAGTGCCCCCATTTTCGAGTTTTTTCCTTAAAAACATCGAAAAATAGAGGGGGGTATGCTTCAGCCAAAATCACAGGTGGGTATAACCCCTATACCCCCATTGCCTATCTCTGAATATGATTCTCCTCTTTAACAAATGGACGCATTCATACAAATTGAGTTTTCTGGCTGAACCAGATCAAATTAAGATCAAATTCAGATCAAATTCAGATCAAATTCTTGGTATTCGAAAATATTCAATGAAGAGAATAGCTGTCAATTGAATCTACAAGAACTTGACATAAGATCTATTCATTAGATCTCATTTCCATAAAATACAATGTATGTAATCCGGGAAATTTTATATCGAGTTTAAACTCGAAATACTGTATATGCAAGTATTTTGCCTTAAAGAGATTTCCTTCGAAACGCTAATTTAACTAGCTTATTTTATATTCTAAATAAATATCGTCAGCTCAGTTATTCTATTAACCCAGACATTAAATTATACGATAAAATATACTTTTTATAATAGAGAGAATTCAATACAATTTTTAATATAGTATACAGTATTTCATTTCAATCGAACAGTTTATCAGATATTCAAGAAAAAAAACTCGAAAAATATTTGTTTGAATGATTGCAGCAATAAATAACTTGATTAACATAATACATATCAATCACAACACTTGAAGCGCACATAACATGCAATTGGATTATAAAACTAAATATTATATAAAAATATTAATCAAAACAAAAATTATAAGAAAACATACCGTTCGCTCGCGTGTTGTCAATAATTTTTGAATATATTATATATTAGTCTCACATTCAGTCTATATTTTTGTGATCCAAATATAAATAATATGTATAATACAAATCATACAAACATTGGTATTATTGTTCAAAGTCTCAAACTTTTTGTTTGTGAAAGACTAACAGTAAGAATGAGAATAAAAGTTGAGAAACGCAAACAAAAAACACCAGAATCTGCACAATCGATAGCGTGTGTAGACATGGGATCGAAAAGAATATTTCTTGTCTTCATATTCTATATTCTGTGAGCACTTGGACTCACAACTCCTGCAGACATCTCCCGATTATATGCCTCACTCTTCCGAGAATAACATTGTCTTCGATTCATTTGAAGTAACAATTTATTGATATTAATGTCATATTTGTCAGAATCGGTGCCCAAAAGTCTATTGCATTTCCTATACTATTCATTCGCTTTTTTGTTGGGCTTTAACTATATTACCAATGAATGGATTTTTCTTCACATACTTTAGTGCAAAACACAGAATAATGCGATTCTTCTATTGAGCTGTTTATAGCTCTATACAGAAAACACAGTCTCTGTGTAGTCAGTCCTATATGTGAGTTATGAACTCCTAATGCAATTAATGCCATTAATTATCATTGGATTCATAGGAAGCAAATTCAATTTCATTGATTTTTTCCCTGAAAAACAAGAATAAGACGAAAGAATTCTTTCTTTTGTTTTAATTCTTATTTTTCTTTTACTGAAAACACTTTTTCTGTGAAATTGATATTTATTTGCGTCAAGTTTTCACTGTCTTTCCTTTACAACTCCAGTAACCCATAAACAAAACAAAACATTTAAACATTAATTTTAATTTCATTTCTTCTTTTTCACGAATTATTTTCGTATTATTTTTTATGAGTCAGTTATGTTATGTTAAGTTAATTGTGCCGTAAAAACAAGTGATGCGAATATAGAGAGTATTTATTTTGAATGCTTAGAATAATTGCATAGAATATACTTCAAAGAATTGGTTTCGCTTTTTATTTTCACAACTTTGAAGTTTAAACAAATTAATAATTTAATAAAATAAGTCTTACGAACGAACGATACAAATATAATAAAGTCAACCGAAATATCATTTGAATGAGAATTAAGTTCTTATTATAGATATAAATATAAGAAGTTTTGTTCCGACTATAGGATTGCAAACAACGAAGAGAACTGTTATAAGACTTAGCGTTCAAATAAATTATTTTATGATAATGGTCAGATACCATTCATTATGTGCTTGGTCAGATTTGCAAATCTTTATGTGCTTTTCAAAAGACAATTTTAAACTTATTGGATATGAAATCCAATATCTTTCGGGTATAAATTATGCTGGGCTATACTTATCCTTTTCAATACATAACTGACCGAAACAAGAATTTAATTAATCATTTTGATGGGTTGGTCACCATGGATCCGGGTCAATTAAACCGTTGAATTATATTGCCCTTCACTACTATACAATTATTTCACTCACAGTACTGACAGTAATAGTCATTTGATTGACTTCTTTGACACCAAATATAAAGATTGAGTCGATATATGAATTGAATGCTATTTTTTTGGATTATTTGCTGTCATTTATCGTAAATCCTTTGAACAACACAAGCGACTAATTATCCGCGCGATTGCATACTGTATGTTGACAGCAGATTAAACCAAAATGACCCATGCACACTGGTGATGACCTTAGGTGATCAACTTGGATTTTGGGTACTTAATATGTGTTCGTTGATCATTGTAAAAATTATACTCAAGCAGAAGTTAATGTTCAAAATCCGTTTCTGATTCTTGTACTTTAATAAGACTTTATGTCTTCAAACTTATAAACAGTTTGACAATGAATTGTCACTCTATTTCAATACTGTCTCTATTTGTATATCAGACTAAATGATTGCAATTATTTCTAAATCATTATTTGTATCATAAAGTCTATACATTCGAGTCAACAGATCTGGTCTATGAGTTATGAACTTCATTGCATTGAATTTTGAAGTAAGTTCAATATACAGTTACCGAAAAACGAATTGCCCCGCTTTCAAATTTGGAGACACAAATACTGCAAATATTTAAGTCAAGATATAAATGTCATAGTCAATTGTAACCAGGAATAGATTTGTGATTTACTTCATTTGTTGGGAGAGCTTTATTTTGTTTCGTTTGCTTTGATTCAAAAATGCAACTTATTTTCCACTATATATTCAACTTATCAAGTTAATCACAAATCGATTCATAGTTACAATTGACTATGGCATTTATACCTTGGCCCAAATACAGGTATTTGCCTTTTTTGGCTCTTGAAAGCCGGGCCATTCGGCTTTCCGTAACTGTAATCTATGCAATAAAGCTTATGAAAGATGAATGATTCACACTCGAGCCGTCGAGCACTTGGAGCACTTTGAGCACATTGATCATGTTCCAATAATACATTTCAAAGGTATGCAATGAAAACGCAAAATATGATTAGATTTGGATAACCATTAAAACCAAAGCGACTTCTGCTGTGAATTAATCAATAGAATCGTTGACTTCATTCTGTGAAAGCATTTAATCTGAATATTATTTATTCGAAAGAAAACCACTTTTTGTATAAAACAATCGTTTTTTTGGTCAATAAATAGACAAAAAACAAAATTACATAAAAATCAGTGATTTGTTTATAGAATCGATTAATGGATTAAATAAGAGATAAATTAAATTCAATTTCGATTATATTATATAAAACCAGTCTTTTCTCCGATCGATAAGTACTGATAATAGGAATTGGATCTCATTTTATGTTTTGTTTGTTTTCTTTTCGTCTTTTATTTTCTTCATTTGAATTGCTTTTTGCTTCGCTTTCTCCACCAGTTCCGTCAGTCTTCCCTCCTGTGCCAACGTCTTCAGGATTTCCATAATTAATGGCAAATAATTGTGTTTTCGGCGAATGTTTTCGATCTGTTGTTCAGTGAAGAAGACATTTGAAAATCAATTGAATTCAAAGTAATTTTAAAATATTCGCAAACTTTATATCTTTTCATTTTGCTCTCTTCGTCGGCAATCAATGTCTTCAGATGACTGATCTCAGCCTGGATTGAGTCCACTTCCATTGCTGTCTCGCTGTTGACCTGCGCTTCCAGTTCTTTGAGTTGTTTTTCGAAAACCATTTTCTTATCGCTTATGACAGCCATTAGATTGAAGTGAATCTCCCCTTCGCTGTACTTTTGCATACGTTTCTCGATGTGAGGTCTGGCCGTATCGATCCAATCGCCCTCTTTGGCGATCACACCCAAGTCAATGGGTCCGGACTGGAGTCCGTCCAACTCATAGAGGTGTCCGTCGATCGGAACGTATGATATGAAGTGAAAGACGTCGTCGTCTTTATTGGCTTTATTGGCCTCAAACTCAAACATCTGTTGTCTCGCAAACGAATTGTGCACTTGTTTTATGACATCGGAGTTACTTAACGCCAATCCCTTCATAGTTGGGTCGAAATGTTGAATGAAGTCTTTGAGATCAGTCAGAGTCGGACCCAATTCAATGTCCGAGTGCTTGCAGTTCAGCAGTATATTAATGATGGCCTGAGTGGCACAGGCGTTGTTGATCACCTGTTTGGCGAAGAATATGCGCTCGTCTGAGACTACTTTGCCCTCCGGTTCCAACGACTGCTGCCATTTGAACAGAAATATCAATCCATGGATTGGTCTGAAGTGAAGACATTTGCGATTATAACTCAATTAAAGCTTTTAATAGACTTTTGGTTTCATTGAATTTACTTTAAATTGTGGAAACAGTCGGCGCTCAGAGAGTATAGCTCTTCGACCTGTACTCCATTCACACCTAAATTATGGCACAAATACTCAGATTATTATTCAATGACTCATCAGTTCATCCAATGATTACCGAAACCGCGAATCAATTCAGTGAAGACTCCGGGATCTGATTCGATGAGACACCAGTCGCCGGCACTTTGATGACCCTCTGCTGCCATTGTTTTATGTCTTGATTGGAGGAAACTATAATCAAATGATTTGTTAATTTGAATCAAAGTTATTGCTATTATTCAGCAAATCATTCAATAAGAGAGTCATTCAAACTGTGATTCCCTTTACTATACATTCAATGCATTCAATGCTTTATTGGCAATAAATATTATAACGTTATATCTGAACGACTCCCACAATGTTTTCATTTTTATGCTCAACAACATTTAAAGTTCGTGAAACACATGTCAATCAAATCGACAGTTAATCCGACTCTATATTAAATTCATTCGTTATTTTAATTGTAATTCAGTTCATATTCATACTGACTAGACATGAGCTGGAATATAAAGGTAAGCAATGTATTGCTTGTATTGAATATATTATGGATTAATAATTATATTTTCATTTGAACTGAATTGTCGTCAATGCGACTAAATCTGTCTTAAACTCATTGCTTGTTTATATTTGCTTTTTGTTCAACATTTTTCAAATATATTTCAATAAGATTTAAATATTGCTGTCAAATGTGATGAGTCACTAATTGTAGCCTTGCTCTATTTTCAATAGCAATTATACTTGCCTTACAATGACTCATCTCCTTGACAGTAAATCAGATGAGCTTTTGGTTCATTAATTAATTATATTCGGACTCTATATCAATGAGCTCTGTCTGTCTAGTGGGCACTGGAGTGGATGTGCGTTTGCATCCGTCAGTTGCTTCATATGTTTTGATTAGCATTTCTATCGACTGTCGGCCATAAGACTGCAAACTATTGTCTGATCTTTAAGTCTATTCTTATGAAACAAACTGATTGTCCAAACGGAGAGTTAAACAAAAGTCTAAACTATAACTCATATCCAGTGCTGACTATCAGATCAAATGCCAATTTACATAAATAATACTTATTTTGAGTCAATTCTACTCTACTTTGAATGCATTGATGACTTCAATACTGATTCTGATCTTTCTATCGCACCGTTGACTCCAAACAATTGGTTTGCATTTCAATCGTTTGTTTCATTGTTTGCCGACAATTGAATTGACGGCGAAATTGATATTTAATAATGTGTTCAACGAATAGCAGAAGAATAATAGTTATAAGATTATCATTGAATGCATTCATTGAAGTTTGGGTTTTGTCAATACTATTACTCTTCGTTAGACTGTCAGTCCATTTAATTGATTACTTTCCTCAACTATTTCTTCACTCAATGCTATTGAAGTTTTTAAGCTAAAAGTTATTCAAAATTGTTTATCAAATCAAATGAAAGCGATTTCTATTCGTTTAAATCTGCGATAAGTTTTCGTTTCGCTATAATTAGCGCAAAAACTGGTCAAACAATGGGAACACTGATTGAGAACGCAGTGAAGGCTCACCTCTGGGAGGGATTTGCGAGACTTGGGTTCAGTTATGCTGTGAACCCAACCAACGATACAGTGTTTGAGCAATTCATTGCACAGGCCTTAAGCCCTATCCCAAGGATGTGAAGTGCTTTGCAATTGATTTCATTTATCGATATATTTAACGAATTGCGTAATTTGTTTGCATTTAATTGAATTGATTTTCATTTTTGAGGTTTTACTGCTCTTTTGGTCAATATTTTTGGGTATTTTTGTTTGAAATTGTTTTTGATTTATATTCCGTTTCTTTAATCACGACTTCATTACTCGATTAGTCCTAATATTATTGACATTTCATTTGTGAGGCTTTTGTTTATTTGCTGAGTAAGTGATCGACAGATAAGCAATAATCGGATTGTGTTGACTACCAGTCCATTAGTTATGGCGAAAGGCAGAAGAGTTTTTGTGGTGGGGGTAGGGATGACCCGATTCGTGAAGCCCGGAGTCGACCGACTCTTAGATTACCCCCAAATGGTTAGCGAAGCCGTGAATAAGGCTTTAGAGGATTCGAAACTCAGTTACTCTGACGTCGAATACGCGGCCGTCGGCTATGTGTTCGGCGATTCGACGGCCGGTCAGAAGGCGTTGTATGAAATCGGAATGACTGGCATTCCTGTCGTTAACGTCAATAACAACTGTTCGACCGGTTCTACTGCTCTATATTTGGCCAAAAGCATGATTGCGGGCGGACTGCATGACTGTGCCCTCGCTGTCGGCTTCGAGAAGATGGAAAGGGGGGCCCTGACCTCCAAGTACAAGGACCGGATCAATCCGATGCAGTCGCATGTGAACCTGTTCTATGAGCTGCATGGAATGCAACCTGCTCCTTTCACTGCGCAAATGTTCGGGGCTGCGGGCAAGGAGCACATGGAGAGGTACGGCACCCGACCCGAGCACTTCGCGAAGATTGCGGTCAAAAACCACAGACATTCGGTTAACAACCCTTACTCTCAATTCCAATGCGAGCACACACTCGAGGAAGTCATGTCTTCGCCGCAGGTCTACGACGTTCTCACTCGATATCAATGCTGTCCCACATCTGACGGCTCTGCGGCCGCACTACTGGCCTCAGAAGACTTTGTAATTAAACATAATCTGACCGCACAGGCAGTTGAGATCCTGTCGATGCAAATGACAACAGACCTGAGTTCTACTTTTGAGGACAGGTCTGCCATAAAGTTAATCGGTTTCGATATGACTAAGAGTGCGGCCGAAAAGGCTTTCTCCGAATCAGGTCTTAAACCGAATGACATAAATGTTGTCGAACTTCACGACTGCTTCTCTACTAACGAACTCATAACATATGAAGCGCTCGGTCTGTGCGCTGAAGGGAAGGGCAAAGACTTAGTCGACAACAATGACAACACATACGGAGGAAAATATGTTATAAATCCAAGCGGTCTGTCCTTTAGGTTCGGTTGCGATCATTAGATTTGTCCTAATCTTTAATCCCTAACCTTTCAGGCGGTTTGCTTAGTAAAGGACACCCATTGGGTGCCACCGGTTTGGCCCAATGCGCAGAACTCAATTGGCAATTGCGAAATATGGCCGGCGCCAGACAAGTGGCTGGTGCTCAGTATGCACTTCAGCACAATATAGGACTGGGAGGTGCGGTCGTTGTAACCATATATCGACTCGGATTTCCAAATTCAAAGCGAATATCGATTTCATCTAAACTTTGAATTCTGTTATGAATGCAATCATTCGATGGTTGCAAACAATATTATATAAGACTTTCAAAGACACCAATATTTCTATACTTTTATACATTTTTATTAATTCATGTTTTGACTCAATATTCTATGTATTTTAGACTTATATTAAATCGTTTTTAATTTCGTTTAAATCTTATTATAATTTTTGTTCAATTATTTCGTGAAATCTTTGAACTTAATTGGATAATAGGCCCAACCCTTACATACAGTAGCTCTTTGTTGGTCTTATTCCTTTGGTTTGCACTAACTTTTAGAACATTTGCTAATAATCTCTCTATTATTGACACATTTTGATTGAAAGAGTGTTTATGAATGAAATTCTCACCAGAGCTACATTTGTAACCATAAGTACAGTATATATAGAGTACTCTGGTTATCCAGTTATTCAATATTGGACACATATATCCAGTTCATATTAATGTCATTTTTGCCAAAAGTTCAAAACTACAAACACTTTCGCCGCTATCTATAGACTCCATCCGAACAATGCTTTTGATAATAAACAAGAAATTTCAAAATTCTTTTGGAAATTTGGCCCTACCAACATTCTGACATTCCATTAAAGAGTGCTAACATTGATTATATTTGTAGTATAAGCCAGTTTTGCCACAAACTATACTCTCTGTACTCTCTATTATATTTATTTTACATTTTCTAAACATAGGATTAATTCGTAATTTTGTGTCAATTATTTCAATGCTTTGCAAACCTTTGTCTTTAGAAAACATTTCAGAAAAGTTTTGATAAATTGAAATCCAATGCAAACAATGAATTCGACTTCAAGAGAGCCAGACATGAAGTCTTCAAATTCGGAATCTCTGGTTTGGATCCGACAGAAAAACGAGAGGCAAAGATAGCCCACGCCATTAGTCTCGGAGCTATGGTTAGTGCCATTCAATAGTTTGTTTCGGTTTTGTTTAGAATTTGAGTTCATTTGAAAACATTTGGATTAATAGCCGCGAAAAGGAAAATATAAAAACTATAAACAACTGATGGAAGAGAAGAAAATGCAGAAAAAGAAGGAAACGGAGGAAAGGGAGGCCAATAATAAACAGATTAAACACAAAACTAAAATATATAAGTGAGTCGACAGTCAATGCATTTGAATGAATGAAAATACTAACAAATGATTTGTTTCTAAAAGAAAAACTAAGAAAAATGGAAATGCAGTCAAAGGGTTCGACTATCAGATCGGGAAATACAGAAATGGAGTTCAATTCGTAGACAAACATCAAATCAAAACCAATAATAGAAATAAAAAATAATTTATTGATATTTCAATCAAATATTTTATTCAAATCAATATAAAACTGCTTTAGATTTTAGACTTAAACCTATCCAATACATGCCTTTCCTTTTTCTTACTCTTCTGTTCACTTGTTTTTTGTTTAACCCTTTCCTTAATGTCTTCTCTTTTAGTCTTATCTTTCAATCCTTTCTTCACTTTTAGTTTTTTCGCGCTTTTCGTTCGCTTCCGCTTAGGTTTGGACTCGAGTTCAATGGCCTTTGACTTCACATATCGTACGCTTTTCTTGGCTTCCATTTGCTTCTGAAGCGAATTCTTGTCGACTGTTCCCAAAATATTGGGCTCCAGTGCTATCAGATCTGACGGTACTTTCTCGAGCAGAGCCTTCACTTCCATTTCCCTCTTCTGGGATGTAGTCATATATGGATTACTCTCGAGTGCATCGAAGTTGGGTTCACCCGAACCCGGGATTATCACTGAAGTGAACCCGTTTTTGTGTCCGATTCCCAACACGTCTTCAAAATTACAAAACTGGAGATCAGATACGTTAGCATTCAATCGGTGCCTCATATAAGGCGTGTTCACCGGCTGTCGGAAGCAGTCGTTATACACTTCGACGACATTCCCGACCGAAACGGCCACTGAATTGCGTTGACTTATGTCTAGATGTGTCGGAACTGATCGTAATCTATAGCTTTGCAAACACTTATAGTTCCTAATGTCCCACACCTTCAGAGTTCGGTCCACTCCTGCCGTCACCATAAACAGGCCCTCAGAGTCGAAGCTAATGTCGCGAACGGCTGAGGGATGGCATAGCATCGAAACGACCGCTTCTTTCTGATTGGGTGACCACATGTCTACCGTTCCGTTCGGATGTCCGGTCGCTATAATAGCGTTGTACGGGTTTTGCTTCATTGACGTCAGTCGCGGCACTTTCATCCTCAGACTCGACACCATCTGACCAATGGATACGTCCAGCCAAGAGAGGAAGCCGTTGTCTGAGGCCGAGACCAGAAGGAAGTGGTGCTGAAGAAAGTCCAGTTTGAAGACCCGGTACAGCTTTTTGAGGCAATGGATTTGAATGCCTTTATTGTCGTATATATAGACCCAATCCTTCTGTGCGACCGCAAACATAGTGGGCATATGAAGCCATTGGATGTCGTGAACCGACTCCTGAACGTTGAACTCACAGATCAGGTCTTTTGTGATCCAATCCATGGCTGCTATGTGTCCGCGTTGGCCACCGATCAGCAATTGGCGGCCATTTCGGTAGTAATTAAGGAAATAGTGTCCGAATTGATCCAAATTGAGGTCAAAATGTTTGGTAGCACTGGTTATGTCTACCGATTCCACGATTTCTCGTTGTGTTATCTGATATGTCTTCTCATTGTCGTCGGTCTCCAAATAACCGCTCATTTGAGGCAATAAGAGCTCAGACCTGACGGCGAATCCAATGCTATTCTGTTTCTTCTGCTCTTCATTTGACAGTCGTTTCCGAAACTTTCGGTGTTTTGTCGCCGAAGACTAAAAGAGTGGAAACAAAGGCATTAATGAATTGAATTCAATGCAATCAATGACTAAATCCAATACAATATTCATTTTCATTCTTCGCTCGTATTTCTTGAGCTTCTCTTCGCTAACGAACCGATTGTTCGCAAACTCTTTCCTCTCTTTCTTCTTCTCATTCTTCCAGTTCTTAACCATTTTATCCATAATCTTATTGTCATTATCTTTCGTCAAATCCTTTGTCGGATCTATTAATTCATTTAAATTCAATTCATTTTCCTCTTTGTTTTCGCCGACAAAATAGCGTAAAGTCTTCTTTGTTTTCATTTTCTGCCGAATATTAGATTCAAATGCAATACAAATCAATTGAACGACAATTTAAAAGACATTACAAAATGTTTTCAGCGAAAACACATTTAAATCACGTGTTCATTGTTCACAAACAATGTTAAGAATAAACACACTTTTAGTGAACCCTTTGTGAACTCATTGTAGGAAACACTAAGTCGTTCTGACAGTCAATAGTCTGATCCACAAAACTATTCGTAGTTTTTGAACATTTTATTTGATTTTCATTAATGTTTTGCTTTATTTGTTGCTTCAGTTGAGCGCCGGTTCTAAACATTAGTCAGACTTGAGTTGAGTTTAACAGTAATTGAAGTGATGTCTGAATTCATAACGAAATGCTTTTTATACGTTTCGTCGGTTTTATTATTGTCTGAATTGATATATAATATCAAAAAGTATTTCAATACAAGTGAATCCAATGGAAGCCAAACCCAATCGGAGTCATCGGTGGTAGCAATGGGTCTATTCTTTCCGGATTACAGTCTGTGCTGTCCTTTCGTATACAGAGACGACTACCACAGCAGACAATTGTCGTTCAAAGCACCGGAACTTCACTGTCGGAACAGTTTCTGCAAATTCGTTCACTTCTCGAGTGACACCAAAAGGGAGTCTCCGCTCAGGAAAATGGTTAAAGTCCTGGCGTCGGCCACGAAGAGCGTCGACATCTGTTTGTGGGTCTTTTCGGTCGAACTCTTGGCCAAAGTGTGCATTCATTTGCATCGAAACCACATTTCGGTTCGCATTGTAATCGACAGCAGAGAAGACGAGACACAGAACACACAGATAGGTCTACTGCTGAGCGCAGGCATTCCGGTCAGGTATGCACCAGCACTGGTCAACTCAGGTATGTTTCACCACAAGTTCGCAATTGTCGACAGATCTGTATTAATGACTGGAAGTCTTAACTGGACTTTGAGTGCAATTCGCAAGAGTTGTGAAAATGTTTGCATCACTTCTCGGCACCCATTGGTCTCGGCTTATGTGCAACGCTTTGACGCGTATTGGCAGACATTCTCATCGGTTCCGACGAACAGCCGAAGAATGCCAACAATTAAATGAGAAAAAGACTATTCATTACTAATTGGGAACTAATCTTAAAAACGATTCAATACTTGTATTCTATTCAACATTTTTCTGTTCATTAATATTGAGTTCAAATAAAAATCAATTGTTTTAATAAAATTTTAATTTTGTAAAGAATTAGTTAAAGCGATAATAAATCAATAAAATTGTCTTTAATTCCGATCCATTTGTTTTATACAGACATTTATTACATGTTTTTTATATAAGTTTATTTATTAATCAAGTGTTCGGTCGAACCGACCGTTTGTTTCGAAAACATATTAATTGCCGCGAAATGACATTTGATTCGCAAGTTTTTAATTTTTATTTATTTTAAATAATGTTTTAAAAAGAATTACAGAAAGAAAAGCTGCGATTAATTACTCTATTAGTTCACCTAAAATGCAATATTTATTATAAGATAATTACGGCTTCTGTACAGTAGGTATACCTCAACAGCAATCATAACCATTAATATTAATATTACTAATTGTTTTCGATGTTAAATATGTTATACAAAAATCAAATACTTTTTTGATAACCGAATGTGTATTATATATATGTATATAAAGTACAGTATATTCATAAAGAGTCGCATAAATTAAGTTAATTATTGTTTGGAAACAACAGTGAAATACATCAACAAATTGGGAATAACTATCGAATAAAGATTTTATGAGAAAAAGCTCTCAAATGTTAGCGAAATATTCAAATAAATTAATCAATTGTTTAATAATAAGAATTTGAGTGCATTTGGCGTACAATCAATATTTTGTTTGCATTGAAAATATTGAATACAATATAAAAACTTTATTTCCAAAGCGTTTTCTGCACTTATTATTCAAATCTAAATCAATATATAATTTGAAACTATATTTCTATTTCAGAAAAAGAATAAAAAAGTTAAATAAGTTTTGGTTTTGATTCGCAAATAACTGTGAAATAACGCTAACACTTAAAGCTCAACAGAGATACAGATTATGTGGTCTTTTCAGTGATAATCAATTTTAATCAATTAGTATTAGTATTGGTTTAAATATACATAACATAAGTCATACTTATTGTCCAATTGTTTTGTTGTTGTCTTTCAGTTCGAAAATAATTAATTCAAAGTAAAGAAGGGATCGATTGAGGCATTGAATCAAATCGTTTAGAAGTAAAGCCAATATTGAAATCCCAATCAATCGATAGATTCGACAGATTTTTGTATTTGTTTTATATATTCTATTAATTAATTCAAAGGAAAACACGTCTGAAGTGTTGAGAAGAGCTCTGAGAACTGCAAAACATTAATTGTTTGCTCCAATAGAATGCAATGCAATCATAGAATATATTAAAGTATAGAATAATAGTGTAATTGATATTAAATATTAAATGATTTCCAATCATATCATATCATATCATATAATGAGTTCTCATTTGTTCCGCATTTTTAAAAAACATTGTTTTGTTGTCAAAGTATTCGCACTTTTAATCAATTGTTTGCTTTACCAGTCATTGTGTCTATCAATCGCATTATTCAAACGTTCATTAGTTCGTAGATTAGTTTGAGTCAGAGATTAATCAGTTTTGTCGATCGAATTGATTTTGTTGTTCTCTTCGTTCATATTCTTAACAGTGGTGTCGGCGCTAACGCACTCTTTAGTGAGGCTTTCGTTCGACACTTCGGCACAACTTTGAGACTCGTTTTGCAAATCGTTTTTGTTTGACGTCAGAGACGATGACTGAGCGAAGAAGGACTGAGTCTGTCGGACGGCCTCCTGTCTCATCTTGGCCTGTTGGGCGCTCGACAACTGAGCCGACTGGCCCGCAGTCAACGGCGGCGTCGGCAGTGGGTGTGGCGGTTGGTGTGACTGCAGGTGTTGTTGCTGTTGGTGAGGCGGTTGATGCGACTGCTGGTGCAGTGCTTGATGTGTCTGTTGGTGTGTCGGGTGTATCGGTTGGTGTGTCAGCTGATGGGTCTGTTGGTGAGTCTGTTGATGGCTCTGTTGATGGATCTGTTGATGGTGTGGCGGATGTGAACTCTTC
This sequence comes from Eueremaeus valkanovi, assembly GCA_034693305.1. NCBI lineage: Eukaryota > Metazoa > Arthropoda > Arachnida > Sarcoptiformes > Eremaeidae > Eueremaeus > Eueremaeus valkanovi. The sequence continues at coordinate 12,776 of JAQIWA010000075.1, read as the reverse complement.
ACATACGACTGATTATTGCGATTGAGTTTCGGTCTCTGTATTGGAGTCGTATAACTGTTGGCTGAGTTCACATTCGAGGTCAGCATTGAGGCCGAGTTCGGTCGACCCGATATGGCCGCCTGTCCGAGCATCTGCTGGGCATATATGGGCAGAATAGCCCGGTTAGCGTACTTCTGGTTGGCGTACATCTGGTGCTGCTGTTGTTGCAACTGCTGAAGACTGGAGGCCTGACTCTGACTGTACGTAAAGGACGCACTTCTGGTCGGGTTATTGCGCGCGTCTATCGTCGCGTTGACTGAAGTTCCGATTTTCATGTCATTCACTATATTTCCCGCAAACATATTGCGCAGATTAGCGGCCATTGAGTTCGTTGCGTCCACTCCGGTATTCCTACCCATAGAGAGCGGATTCGCGCGGTATGACTGCTGCACGAGTGCGGCCGCAGCCTGTGATGACTGGGCAGACATCAATCCGAGCGATGGCTGCGATTGAAACGCAAAGTGTTGTTGATGTGCGGGCAGTGCAGACCCGACTGATGACGACTGCGGGTAATAACTGGTCGACTGGCTGTTGGCCTGCGTGTGACCGGCGGGTGTCGTCCAAGAGTTGGCATTCGTTAGCGTTTGCTGTAATGAAGAGTTGTTCTGATGAACGAACTGGTTGTTCAGCAAAGACTTGGCCAGAGATTGTTGGTGTTGTGCCACTGCATTGAACTGCTTGTACTGCTCGGCTGTGGCCGACGGCTGAGCCGCCAACTGATGCGCCATAAAAATGTTGGCCTGACTCAACTGGTTCTGCTGGTGCTGCAGAATCGGCTGTCCGTAATGACCGGATGTGGGCTGAGGGCCGAACTGTGCCATAACAGCGGGCAGTTGTGTCTGATGTATAGACTCGATTTGGGCGCCGAAGGCCTGATAGACGTTATGAGCGGCCACTTGAGTGTTGTACAGCATCGTCGGCGGCGTTGATATGGCCGGAGATGTGGCCATATTGTGGACCGAGAATTGCTGCTGAACTCCGGACAGAGGGCGCAGACTTTCGGCCAAAGGCGGGGAACTGATGGCGTTCAGCAGTAAATGCTGCGATGATATGAGTGAGGGCTGGGATTGATGTGAACTCACGTAGGAATTAGAGGTCATTTGGCTCGGGGTCAGAGTCGAGTACGTCATCGCCTGTTGTTTAGACTTATTTAGCGAATTGATCGAATCGACCGAATAATCGACTTTAGCCGCCGTTTGTTCGACCGATTGATAGCCTTTCGACACTTTCATTGTGTGAACGCTTTCGTTGCCATGACTTTCGTTCGTTATCTTTGTTTCGTCGAACGTCTTAAGCAAAACATTCTTCGAATTATCGTTCGTCGAGTCGATGCTTGTCGTCACAGAAGGACTTTCCCAAACCTTTTTGACGGAAGCGATCTTCATATTGAGGTCATCGGTGGGCAAGACATTCGTTCTTTGCATTCCAACCACTTTCGCCACATTCGACGACTGGTTGTTCTTCTCGTTTATCGGGAATTCTTCGATTAGAACCGATTCGTTCTGTTTGTAAACAAATCAATCAATGAATCGAATAATAAAGCATTCGTTCGGATGAGTCGACTCGAGTGGACATCGATTTGGCACAAAATCTTTCCCCCCATTGAGTGAATCGAATTCACGGAACGGGTCTACTCTTGTGCACTCGTGTGCTTACAGTGGAGGACATTTGGAAAGTTGCAGGTTTGATTTGGGAGCTCAAAATATACATTGCTTAGAATGACTAGTTTGAACGCACAATTCAACCAATGCAACTTTTCAAATGTCCTTCACTGTACATATATTCATAGGAGTCATACCTTTTTAGGCGCAGCAATCGATTGTGTCGGACGAGTGGTTTCGGTGACATTATTGGTCACACTATTAGTGTTGGCAAACATTTCCTAAAAACCGATTAGAAATCAAAATATAATCTTTAGAATCGATTAAACGTGAGATTAGAGTAAAAGCGATTCAAATGTTTTTAAAGTTAGACTCAGTTTAGGGACAAGGAGTTTGTAATCATAGCCATCATGGGATTGGCTCCGTTTCTCATCAAAGTCAGCGCAAGTCAATCAATACATTCAATACATATCAGTCCAAAGCGCATACCTTTGCTGTCGGCGACTTCGCCGGTGCTATTTGGGCCAACACTTTGTTCTCCTCTTTGAATCTCGTGTTTTCGAATATAACAGTGCACATAGGCTTTGCGGTGTCGATGTCAGCCACCTGTGCAACAGTGAAACCATAACTCAATAAAAATGAAGGGAAGACTCGAAACACTTTAATGCTTACACTATCGGTGCGAGTCTCAGGTGTTTGCACTTTGGCTGTCGTTGTGATCAGTTTGTTGTCATCATTAGAGGGCGACGAGCGCTGAGAGGAAGCAGTGGACGGCGGCTGGTCTGAGACGTCGATACCGCTGTCGTGTTGATCGAAGGAACTGGATTTGGAGGACACACTCAGTGCCTGAATGTCATGTGTTATTGAGTTTGTAGTCTTGACTACAGTTTTCGTGTTTGTAGTGATCGTCGGACTGATGGCAGTCGTGACCGAGCAGTGACTTAAAGGTCTGCTCCAGGCGTTGGGCACTGGTATACTGCTAACTGAGCTAATGGTCTTTTCTTTTAGCGACTTAACCGCAATATCACTACTTTTCGGGTCAATAGTAAGCGATTTAATGTCTTCACTGAGTTTTAGGGCTGAAGTGAACGCTTCGTCAGATATTGTATTCAAACGAAAGCTTTCTTTTTGTTTCGCAAAACGCGGCGCGAGTTTGCTCTGACGGTTACGAACCGCGCACTTGGATTTGGGGCTCAGCTTAAGGTGAATGAAACCAAATATATTATTCAGATAATAGTTATTCACATAAATCAAAACACATTAATAATGAGAGACTGACTCAGACTTTGAATAGAAATAATCACTTCTTAGGGATCAGAGGATTGACAGATTGTAAGCACAAAATCATCATTCGATTGATTGAATCAAAACAATATCGATATAACTGTTCGTATTCTTACCTCTTGTTTAAACTTTTTGTTGTCGTTTCCCTGATTTAGTCGATTCCTCTTCTTATAGGAAACCGTTTGGAATCCGTCTTCAGTTTCACTGCTGTAGAGCTGACTCTCCAGAAGATCACTCGAACTTCTGTTCCGGTTCTTGATGTCAGTCAACGCCTCTTCGACTGCATTCGGGTTATCGAGAGTTACTTCGCTTAACGAACAGACAGTGATATTATCGCTTATATTAGAGCTTCCGATCGTTCCGTTCCGTTGTTGAGTGCCGTTCGCCGAACGAGACGTCGAAACACCGGTTCCGGAATTACGATTACGATTCCCGCCCCGATAGCCAGCGGACTGATTGCCCGCATTGTTTGAGTCCCTTCCGCGCGGGTATTCATTCCTTTTGTTGTCTGACTTTCGGCTATAATTTCTGCTGTCATTCCTGTGTTCGGGAAAACTGTTCTTTTTATTAGCCTTTCGTTCACTGCGTTCGGCGACATCACTGCTCTCGGAGGCCGTCTCCCACTCCTCGTTGTTCGTCACATCCGATTCGAACTGATGGGAAGAACCGCTTCGTTCGTTCGACTGTCGAGTTCGGTCTCCGCGCCCTTGAGATCCTCTGTTATGTCGTTTTTGAAATCTGGGCGGAAGTGCTTCCGAACGGTTGTTATTATTGCTCGAATTGGTAGTATTGCCGGCGCTTCGGTTAGCCCCGGAAACACCGGTTTTGCGCGAATTCAAGAGACTGTTCCGGTTATTGTCGTGAAACTGATTGGACTGTGAACTCGAATATGACGTACAGTTAATCTCATCTTTTGCTGACTTCGAAGAACTCATTCGGTTTTGACTCGAATTCGAAGTATATTTTGTTTCGCTATTCCTTTCGTTTCGGTTTTGATCCAAATTCTTATTGTATTCAGACTTAGTGCTCAACCCGTCCCCAAACGCGGCCCGAGAGGGCGGCGGACCGTAATTACTGGGAACGTAAGCGCGTGGCAGACCTCGAGTGCTGTTCTTGAAGGCCACGACACCTCTGCCTCTACGCGAGAGATCGCCCCTCTGTGTGGGCACAACAGTGGCCGTCGCAGAGCTCGATATGACAGTATCCGAAGTCAATATCTCTCTGTCTTCTTCTGGTTTGTCGTCTTTGATGTTCGAACCGGAAACAGAACTCGATTTGTCGGACTCGGGTTTAGGCGTTTCCTTTCGGTTTATATCCTCCGAAACATAACTCTCGTCTGAAATCGACTTTCGGCGCGATTTACTCGATTTGCTTCTCGAATGTCCGGGACTTGCAGTCAGTTTCGACTCATTGGTAGAACTCTTTTCACTCGACTGACGCGAACGCCTATACTCTCGTCCCCGACCTCTGAACGCTGGTCCGGAATAACGGCCTCGACTTGAATGCGATTCGTAACGATTTGAATGACTTTTACGCAAATTCTTCTCGTCTTTCGACAAATCCTTTTTAGTCGATTCCTTCTCTCTGTTATGTCTTTCGTAATGTCTATCACTTTCTCTCTCTTTCTTAGCGCCCGATTCGACGCGATTTTCGTCTTTAAGTGAATCCACTTTTGCTGAATTCAATGAATTGCTTTTGGACTCGGATTGGCTCACATTCTCTGCGTAAGTCTTCGGTGGGTTCTGTGGAAGCGTTTCGTTGGCTTTCGAACTCTCCTTCGATTTGTCGACTGAACTGTCTTTGAGTTCTTCGGCGACAGAACTGCCGACCGAAGCGTTAATCCTCTTGAGTGGAGTGAAGTTCTTTTTGATCGGCTCTGTAATGCTCTCGAACTGCTTCTGAGTGATAGGCACGTGTCGATGGCTCCGGTGCTCCCGTTTGGCGCCATAGTTGCTAATAGAGGCCATGTTCTCGCACTCGGCCGCCCAGTCCAGGCGCTCGTATCGACGCGCAAAGCGATCTTCCTTTGAGGAAGTGCTCCGTCGGTCTGAATGCGAACTCTGAGAGCTCTCTTGCCTTTCAATTAAAGTCCTTTTCTCTCCAAAAATCTCTTTACTATCAGTTGTTTCGTCTTTAGGTTTCGTTTCTCTCACATCCGGTCGACTCTTATGCTCTGAATATTCATTTTCATCGTTCGCTTTCTTAGAGCCGTCTCTGTCGAGGGTTCGACTCATTTCGTTCTCTTTGTCGACAATGGGTCGCAAAATCGAAATATCGTTCGTCTCTTTCGACTCATTGATTGAATGTCTTTGTGTCTGAACTGCTCTCCAATTATTGCTATCAGAGCCCGAGTGTGAGGAACGTTGTCTTAATTTGTCTTTTGAGTCGTGCTCTGTCGTCCGTCCGTCGCGTTCGCTGTCATAGCTTTCATGACCAGAGCTTATTTGACTGTCAGATCTGGAACTGTCAGCCATTAGCGGGGCTTTGATCGGAGGCTGACTGTTGTTTGCGAGGGAACGGCTGTCGCGCGGCTCCACTTCTGATGGCATTCGGTTCGACGAATGAGCGAACCTTTGATCATAAGGCGGAGATTGCGTCGTCTGACCGCCAGTGCTCTGTTGGTGTGTCTGTCGCATGAGCTCCGCCTGCTTCTGGAACCTGGGCGGCACGTTCTTCGGGTACTGCTTGGCCGCCGCCGAGAAATTCGCATTTCGAGTCTCGCGGGTCGAGAGCTTATCGTCTCTGCTCTCACTGCTGTGTCGGGAGCTCTGGTCGAAGTCGACTGAGTCCTTGTCCAACGACTTTTCCTCCAAAGCCTTGAGCTTCTCGTGAGCCGCTTGTCTGCTCCGTTCGATTTTCTTCTCCTCTTCCTCCCGTCGCTGTCGGGCTCTGATCACTGCGGCCGCCATTTCGTCCGATTGCTGTCGACTCTTCTGGCGCCACATCTCGTCGTCGTCGGCGACAATGGGTTCAGATCTGTTGTGACGCGAATGAGAATAATTTGAGTGAATTTGTTGTCTCGAATACGACTGCGCCGATTGAGACGCCGGTTGTTGTGAGTACTCGTAGTTATTGACTCTTGCGTTGGCCGGCATTGCTTGTGTCCACTGCTGTGCCGGACCCCGATATTTAGGCGGACCCCGGTCATCTCCTCCCCTTTCATGCTCTCTGCGCTCCCAATCCTTTTGTAGTTTGCCCTCACTTTTGTCGCGAATGTCGCCATAATTGGTCGACTCCTTCATCGGTTGGGAGTCCTCATCATCACTGAACACAAGCTTTGCGTTGTAGTCGATCTCAGTGTTAGCGGCGGCCCAACCCTTCTGGACGTCATTCTCCAGGATGTCATCGAAACCCTTCAAATCCTTATCTGTGATTATAGGCGGCGCCGGACGAGACGGCCGACCACTAGACTCGTCATCCATTCGTTGTCCTCTGAATGACACAAAAATCGATTTTAGAATCAAATCACCATTAGTTCAATGAGAAGAGAGCGGACTTGACTCAGACAAGTGGGTGATGAGTGTTATGTCAACATTAAGTTCAGTCCCTTTTCAATCATCATATTATCAAATCGAGCTGTCATTACAGCTATCAATAAATTAGAGCACATTTGAGACATACCTCGCATCTGGAAAATAAGGCTGTCGTGTATTGATAGCCCCGTGCGGTGGCGGTGGGTATCCTTGTGGTGGGTATCCACTGTTCGGATACGCGCCTCTCGGGTAAGCCATCTGTCGATTGGATCGATTAGAAGATATTGAGTAAAATGTTTCACTTAATCGACTCAATGCTTAAATAATGTTTGCTTTCTATGATTTTTAGCCAATTATTGAACTCTTGGCTTAAAGTGTCTACAAATTGAACGCAATATTCGCTAACAATTTTACGACACATTCACTGTTATACTAATCATCGATCGAAATAGACTTCCAAAACAATTGTATTTCAATTCAGTACTAATTTCTAGCAATACTGATATCAATCGGATCAGTCGTATGCACTTTGATTAGACTCGGCTTATATACGAATATTTTGAAAATATTTAATTCAATTCTATCTATGAATAGAAATAATACTAAAAATCTGTTTTGAAATTATTTCTATTGTTCCGATCGAACGGCAAGTCTTAGTCTTTGAGAGGCATTGGCCGACACTATCAGTCATTTTAGTTGAGATAAGATTTGTTTTGAGAAGAAATGAGATAAGAGTTGACTCACGTGTGGCGGAAATGGAGTCATCATTCGGTACTGATTTGGGTAATTCATAGGCGTCTGTCCGGGTATTAGAGGTATACCCGGTTGGCTAATACCTGGATGAATGGGAACGGCGCCGGGAATCAGAGCTCTTTGTTGCGGCAGACCTGCGCCGGGTTGAGGGTATAGGCCTCGAGAGACTTGCTGTAAGTTTTGAACGCTTTGATCGTTTGGAAGGGGCGGAGACGCCGGTTGTCCTGACCCGCCATTGCCAGCACTCAGCGGTTGGTTTGCGTTTGGGCCGGACTGCGTCTGCGGGAGTGTCCCTCTGCCCCAACTGCCCTCCGTCTGCGGCCTGAGGCTGGGTCCCGGACCATATGAAGTGTCGGGCGCACTTGGCTTTGTGGTCTGTCCGTCTGTGGGGGCATTCCCACCATCCAGTTTCGGGAATTCCTGAGGAAAAAACGGCGACTGTTGGGCTAAGTAGCTCTTGTCGGGACCACTTTCCTCGGATGCGCTGGCAGTTACTGCGCTCCAGGTCTTTGATGCCGCTGTCAGTGCGGCTGCCGCTAAGCCGCAGGCAATGGCGCCGACACCTGAATCGGTTGTAACGTTCGATGACGTCAGCGATGGAATCGAGAGACTCGAACTCGGCTTTTGTTGGCCACTGAGTGGCTGTCCGTCGCGACCAGAAGATGAAGTTTGCAAAGGAGGGGTCGTTCCACTGGAACTGTTCCGCAATCAGACATAGAAGTGAGTTAATGGTCATTAGAGTCGAATCAATTGTATGCATACCTGTCCTCCTCTTTGCCTGAACCCCATCCCGGACCTCCTGTAGGAACTAAATTGATATTCGGGTTACCACTGATTTGACTCTTCAGAGACGGCAGGTTAGCGGGCGGTGGCATTCGGCGACCGGCGCCCACTTTACCCAACGTTTGCAAACCATGTTTTGGAGCAACTGTTCGACCATTAGATCGATTAGACATTCATTTCATAGGATATGATATAATATAATCATTGCTAAGAGCACTGTCTGTCTGTGCCCTACTGTGCCATACCTGATGTCTTGGGATTTTCGAGACTTTTTCCTTTATATAGATTATTAATATTCAACGACTGGTACTTCTGCTTCGATTTGTTCTCCCCTTTGGACGTAAGCCCCGAAACTGCGGACATTCTGACCAATGGAAGTCATTGAGTATGTGTGCACTGAAGGACCAAAGGAACCAAACGCTCCCTACGGTAAGTGTCCAGTATTTCAGATATAATCAAAATTAATAATCAATCAATCAATCAATGAATGAATTGAATGTATGAATGAATGAGTGATTGAATGGAAATAAATGCGTTTCCAATCAAATCATGCGTTCATTGAGTATTGCGTTCATTATTACCGGCTTTTAATGCAATCTATTCTCGATTTAAATGAGTTTTGACTCAAAAACAATCAATTATTTGATAATAAGTGAGTAATTAATGAAATAATATGCAAATGAGTTATGTTTTCGACACAAAAGACTCTGTTCTTACAAATAGTTTGGAAAAAATTGAAATTCAAGTAAACGAATGATTCATTGATTCATTCAATTCACGCATTAATACATTAATTGTTTGGTTTGAGTGAAACAATAAAACGTTTCAATCGTTCACTTCATGTCATATGAGTTCTCATAAGTCATACGAAACTCGTATGAAATGAATGAATAATAAGTTGTATTGAAAGCAATACAAACCTCGGCTCCGATACAAATGGCTTTCGATTTAAACAATTAGTCTTTGATTTGATTATTGACTTCAATCCGAACAGTGTTTAAGTGTTGTTGACTGAAGTGAACGCACAGTACGAACAGTGTATACAACAGAGCAGTGAAGACAATATACACAGTATTTGACGATTAGTTGCGATTAAAGTGCGAAACAACTGATTGAATGGCGAAATACGAGTCTTTGCCAAACAGTTGGTCCAATGGTTGGGCCAATGGCTGCAATCGATTCACTCTTAGACTGAGTTGCGCTTAAAACCGATTCAATTGTTTAGCAATCAATTGATTGTATTGTTTTGGCAAAGCGTTCAGTAGAGAGACAAACAATGATTAGAGACAGCACTGTATGAGTGACAACACTGTACTATAGGCTGTATATACTGTACGTACGAATGCCAGACAACACTCGTATATATACAGCACTCGTATATAGACTGTGTATACGACTGACTGAATGCCACAAATCTATACGAAATACATATTCAATGCAAAAATGGCGAACAGAACACAATGAACGCCTTTTTCTGTGCACACACACAACACACACGGCCTTTCCTCTCCCTATGCCTGTGCCTGCTCTGCCTATCCTATGCATATGCTTTGGTTTATTCAAGTTCTTTCTTTCGGTGCTTCACTCTCTGACTCTGCTCTGGCACATAATACACACACACACATAGACAGGGTATTGCACTTGAATGCCATTCGCATTGCCTGCACTTCCGAGACATCTGTCGGCAACTTATCTGACCTTTTGTTATTTGTTATGGAAATAGCCAAAGCCAGTCATATGTTTGATCCGTTTCCATAGCAATTAAAACATCTTTTCTTGGCTTATAAAGTGAGCTCAATTCAAAATTTGAGCTCAAGTGCACCAGTTCTGGGATTTGCCTCAATTCAACTCAGAAACAGATTCTATATTTGTTCAATACAATAGACCTATAATAGTAGAAGCAGCAGGGTCATTGATCATTTCACCAAGAGATTCCGTAACATAAGATCAGAGGTCACGGAGAGCGAGTCGAAAATAAGATGATCTAGCTCAATATTTTGCAATACTTGTTCTAATGACCCAGGTTGGTTCGCTATCTGCTCATAATGTAGGCTTTGGTCAAAAAATAAGTTACAATATTATAGTTAAGCCATTAGGGGGTCATTTGTAGTGAATTCAGTGACCATTATTCTAAAGAGAGATGATTTAAAACAAGAACGACATTGTGTGCCATTGTGCACAAAGGTATATGCAATGGTTTCACCGAGGCACAGAATATTTGATTCAGGGATAATTTGGGAAATGACCGGAACTAAACATCTAATTGTTGACTGGTACAACAATCTCTGTCTCTAGTCAGTGACCTGGCTCAATGTAATATAGATGATATTGTTTCTTGGACAGTTCAGCATTGCTTTAAGCCGGAACAATATGAGGATAATTGCAAACCTGGCTCATAATCGCTGGCATATTAGTAACTCAGATAAGAAACCTATCGTTCAATGAATTTCAAACATAATATTGAATGGATTGGAAATAATGAACAAAAATGCGTTGCAATCAATGTATCGTTTATTTACAAATTAAGCACAACTTTTGAAGTATTGGAAGCATTTGTAAAAATAGTCATAAAATCATTGGTTTAGAAAACTTTGAGAAAGAGTTAGAAAAATAATTTCAAATCAAATATTGGTTTGGTTTGAAAGGAATCGATAATCGATTTATTGTTACACTAATAGACAATTCACTGACTTTTGATGTATTTATTGAAAGTACTGTAATATTTGCTTTTATACCACCTGACCACAAGACCCGACGGCCAACGGATGTAGTTGTCTGAGTACTGGTACTTATGAATAGTCGGCAGTTCTTCGATTCGGAGTAAAAACTGTTTAAGATTTTCATAGTTAGCGAAGAGTTCGGGCTCTAAGTAGAAGTGGAGGTCAACCAACTCGTAGGCAATGAAGTCCACGTAACTGATGCTATTGCCCGCGAAGTACGCGCGCTCGCCCAGGAAGGCGCTCAGCGCAGAGAGCACACTGGGCACAGTCTTCAAGTAGTCAGCTCTGGCCACCTCGAAGTGAGGGTCGAATGTGGCGGCCAAGTACTCGCCCCTGTAGTCCTTCAACTGGTTCTCCAACATATCGATTCGGACCCTTTCCTGCTCGTTATGACCGGCCAAGTGATGCTTCTTGGCCAAGTAGCGGATTATTGTCATACTTTGGCTTAGCTTTAAGTCCCCGTCAATATAATAGGGCAACTGTTGGCTCAAATGATTCAGTCATTCAGTCAATTGATTCTTATTGTTATTATTCATAATTAACGGAAAGAATGTATTCATAAGAATAGTAGAGATTTGTGTCAGAACTCAGTGGAAGGAAATGGAAAAGAAATACAGAAAAGCAAACAAACATTGAATACAATAATTAATAGGCTTAATCTAACAAGGAATGTGTTTCAATTGTTCCTAGTTTGAAACAACCACTCAAATGATGGAACATGCTACAAAAATCATCTGCTCAAAATGTGTCCCAGTACCTTTTTTTGAGCTTCAAATACGGTTCTCCATAGCCTCTATGCATAGCTGTTTAGCATTATGCCTATGTTGGAAGCTCAAAAAATTGTACTGGCACACATTTTGAGCAAATAGTTCTTCAGCCAAATTCTATCACTTGAGGAGTACTTTCGAACAAAAAAGGTTTAAGAAGAATCTGGGTGTTGTCGTTAGGTAGTGTTGTTGGTTAGATTAAAGCACTTAATTATTCTATTATAATAGTTTCGATGTTTAGTTCAAAACTCAGGTCAACTAAACCAGTTAGTGAGTTCGAACCCCGGTCAAGCCTACTACCCAAGGGCGCCTAAAGGGGGCAAGAGGGTTGTCGAACAAGGACAGTTGATTGGTAGAGTTTGCCAGTTGTGCCACAAACTGACAGATTCGGAGGGCCCGGGGGGTGAGTCCTCTAAAAACTGTAACACTATCATTCTTGCCAGTGAGTGAAGTAGAGATCCCTGGCTGAGTTGAAATCCCCGAGGGTAAAGCCCTCGGACAGGATGCAAAAAACTAATTTATTTCTTTATCAATACATTGAGTTTGTAAACAGTGGAGTATGTGGGTGCAATTTTATATCAAGTATTTCGGTTAAAACTAACAAAGCTAACAAATCGAAATTATATACTCCGGGCTTTATTATTAACGCGAAGTTAAAAATCAATTGATTTATAAAATATATTCAAATTTTGAGTACAATATTTATCAAATTCAACTTGCTAGCTTCATTAGTTTAGTAGTATTCTGACTGATAACTAGTGATAACTAGTACTATTAGTACTGAGCAAATCTAGAAACCGATTGCAAACTCACATTAGGGAAGTCGAGCCCCAACTTGTGCTTTACTTCCATCCATTCGCTGTCGTCTTCATGTTTTTGGCCGTAATTGTATCGCTTGTCTATGTATTCAGTTTCAGTGTAGGCCAACAGCAGTCTAATCGGTTGGCCGAGCTATGGGTGCCGACAGATATATTGTATTTATTTTTGAATAAAACTATTATTGAAACGAATTATGCAAACAATTGAAAGCTTTGTTAAAAGAATTGAAATTCAGATATAAGAAGAGATAATACTGTAGACCTAGGATGGCAGCCCAGACACTTAGAGCCACTTCTGAACACATTATAACTTATAAGTGTATGTCTCATACATCAGACTCACTGCGAAAGTATAGACATAACTGTGTGGAGTGAGTAGAGGGGAAAGGATTCAGTTTTAGTAGATTAGAGACAATTCAAACAATTTGAAAAACACAGCAAATTAGTAATGAACTCTTTGAAATGACCTGTGGGTGATATCATGTATTTTCTGTTCTACCTCATACATGACATGTTCACAATTTTAGTGCATTTCTTA
>JAQIWA010000074.1:0-57208 GCA_034693305.1 Eueremaeus valkanovi | reverse complement strand
ACCTGTGTGTGATGTCATGTATTAACTTAACTATCTCATATATGAAATGTACGCAATTTTATTCTATTTCTTCTACCTATAACACCACTGCTATAGAGTATTGTATTCTTGTCTGCATTGATGTTGTATTTCAACAGTTCTTTATCGAAGCAAAAACAGAAGAGATAGAGAAGTACTGACTCTTATTCTGATGTTCTGTTCTGTTCTGTTATAGTCTCTCATTCCTGACTGTCTATCGATTTACTGAACATAACATGAATTTCTCGATTTAAGTATCAAATGTTTAATTGACTCTTATTAATGGTTTGGTTAATGCCAGCGCTCTTATAATAAAACGAGGAAATGATAGTAAAAATATGGGCACATATTCTGTTCCTAAAGCAAAGCAAATGATAGGAAAGCTTTGCTTCATTTGGTTCATCATAAATGACAGAACATTATTATTGGTCTTAAACGACGGGCGGTTTTAGTAGCACTGCTCCTGTATTTGACACATTCGGAGTCCTTCTCAGACATTAATTTATGAGTAATCGTAGTAATCGTGTAATAGTTAGTAATATCTTATCGTATTATCAATATTTTGGTGCTTATAATCAACATAAATGCATCGCTTTTAGTTGAGCACACACTTCACCAGCACTACACTAGTGCACAGACACTAATGCATCCGCACATTGACTTCGGTTAACATTCATAAAAACATATTATATTCTGTTTCCAACTTATACTGTGTTTCGATTAAAATTCCTGCAGATCTTTGCAATCATAAGAATCCAATTCTTTTAGTTTTCAATTGATTTTCATTTCTAATCAAATATTTAAAAGTATTTTAAACAAGATTTCAGTTTAATTATTCAATAAAATAGTTTATTTTTGATAATATTTATAGCAATTAAATGAATTATAAATTCGATGGAATTTAACCGAAAACTATATACATAAACAATGAATTCAGTTTATATTTATATTTACATATTATTTGATAATTAAGTCTAATATTTGATTAAAGCTGTATTTGTTTTCAACTTTTCTGCGTTTTTGTGATAAATCTTAAGAAAATTTTTGGGCAAAACATATCATTTGAAGCGTTCAATTCAAAGCTCAGTATTAGTTAAGCTCAGGATTGAAATGGATTGCAGAGAAAGTGTGACCAAAAGGTGCAGAACTCGATTCAACTCCTGGCAAGTTCAGCGTTTGGAACAGGTCTTTCTCAAAACTCATTACCCGGATGTTCAACAAATGGAAGAGTTGGCCATTGAGACCGACATTCAAACGTCTAAAATGCAGGTGAGATCAGATGAGAGATCTGAGTATTAGAGTTAAGAATAATATTCTTTTCATTCAAAAGATATGGTTTCAGAACAGAAGAGCCAAATGGCGTAAGAATTCTCGGCTCAAAAATTTCGGTGGACTCGGATCAGTCAAAGAAACTGAATACGTGCCGGCGCCTCATATGTCGGATACACTTAAATTCCTTTCCCTGGATTTGGAAAACTATAGGCGCAGAGATCCAGAAGCCGTAAGTGATAGCAAACAAATAGAGATAAAAACAAAAATCGTTTAAATTCGTAAAAATCTATTTATTTATTTAAATATAAAGAAATCAAATGAAGAGAATGCCATAGATTTGCGAATGAGATCACTGAGTGATAGCCAACTTTGTATGCAATCGATGCCAACAACCGCTAAGAAGTTAAGCGCTTACAAGAAATCGGGAGGAATTACAGGCATTACAGGCATTACAAGCACTCGTCTGAACGATCACATGAATGCATTTGAATATCCGCCGGCATATTATAGTAAGCATTACATGGATAACAAGGAGATGCCATTCCCAATGCCATTCCCATTTGCATCCAATCAAACGATGACATCTTTATTGTTTGCGCCACATCTGTGTGCCGTTCAGTGCATACAATCGGCCTCTGAATGCGATTCCAACGCACAGAACACTGATATTAACAAATAATAATAATAATACCCAAAGAAAGGAAAAACAAAATTTTCAATTCAATAAAATCTTTGCATAAGAATTATATTTCGTGCCATTAAATCGTTAATCTCTCGGTGTATTTGAAATTCACTTTTGTTTCGTTCAATTTTTATCTCATTTCTAATCATATTTTTAAATAAATAGTTATTTCAATCGTTGTTATCATTAATCAAAATATCATTCATTTGTAATATTAGAATAAAAAATATTAATTCAAATTTCAATTAAAACAATTAAAGAATTACCCGAACTATAAGATAGATATGAATGCAATTCGTGCCCAATATTTGTCATTGAGTTTTATTGTTAACCGAAAGCTGACTCTTTCGAGTGAAGAAAAATAAAAAAATGAGTAAAAATAAAATTTATTTTCCTATTATGCATACAATAGTTCGGATCAATTTATTCATATATTTATATGGAAATGGAGGTTAGGATCCGATTTTGTATTGTATTGTTTTTAATATATAAAAAAATCAGTTTTGGCGATGAGATAAGGATTGCTGTGTTTGATGTGATTGAATTGAATTGCATTTTATCATTCAATATATTTGAGCGTTCGTTCCGTCGGCTCATATCATATAGTTTTCCTCATCAATGGATTGGAAGCCAACAAAACTGTAGACACAATTTGACAGAAGCGTAGCTTCAGTTTGAAATTCAATATTATATTTCTTTTTTTAACATTCAATACAATCAAACTTTGAAAAAGGATTTCTATATAAACATTGTATTCCACATAAATTCTATATCTAAGACCTTGTGTTATATTGTATTCACATTCTCTGCCATTATTTCTAACAATAAATAGCTTTTGAATCTAAATATGATTTTAAAATTATAAACTGATTGTAAACTTTAATTAACTTTTGTTAAAAACATTTTTGTGATTAATGATTGGATTTCAATGAAAATATAAAAATACATCAAAAATCAAAATTATAATTCATATTCTCTGATCTCATAAAATGAGCTCTAAATCTGAAATTTATTAACAAATAAATCAAAAATTAATTATTAAAACAATTTATTAGTATTTAATTAAATAAAATTTAATGAAACTTAATGTATGGCACATGAGATGAGAGTTGAGCCAACTGTGGCCTAATCTCTGTTTGTGATTCTGTTTCCGCCACTTCTACCGTACAGATGGATAGCGAGGCTGAGGCTCAGTATTGGAAGAAATAATTGTGCGGTTCTCTACTGCCCCTAATATCTGTTCCCAACACGAGTCTCAATGAAAATATTATTGAGAGCGAGTGAACAGTACTAAACGCGAGTGCGTTTGACAGGTATGAGACAACGTCCACAATATCTCCACTCTCTCCCACTCTCTGTCCTCTCTGTGCTAACTCTAGACTCCAATTGTGTCCCGAATATTATTTACGGTCACAACTGAGTCATACGCTTCACATCTCATCAACTTTTATAAGTTTTTCTCCATATATGAGATGACAATCAGCACAATCAGAGCCAAAGATACTCTCATCGTCTCTCGTCTTAATGTATTTTCAAATAAAATCATTTCCAATAAGTACCACATTTTTGGCGATAAAAAAATTATGACCACTGGTTATACAGTGGATATACAGTGTATAGAGAGAGAGATAGAAATAATAATAATAATTCACTTCTTTCATGAGTACTGGCATTGTGTGCCTAATATTCTGACAATAATTGACTTCAGATAAGGCTTTCTTTGACTTCAATCTAATGGACTCTTTTATATCGTGAATAAACTTAACATCTCTTCAACTATTCAAACGAATTTCAATTATTGATCGGTTTTCCACATTTTTTTATGTGCTCAATGTCCTCAATGTTCAGAAATTCCAACCATTTGTTCAATAATTAATTCAAAATTAGATAAACTTTTTTGTCATGAAATATAAATTAACTACAATTAAAATCCTTACGACTGATAAAAGGATTAACAGAATCGAGTCATATGTAGATAGAAATGCATTCATTAGATTAAATTGTATTTGAGTTTATTGTTTTATGGCTTAATTGTACGAATCATTATTATATTAATCATTTCTTATACAAGAAAGACAAGACCAGAGAAAAGGATCCATAAATTTATATAATAAATAAATCGTTTGATATATTAATTATTTTATTATTCATTTTTTGAAATAAATAATTTGAAAACAAATGAAGAATTGAATTGAAAATAATTAAATATTACTTAAAAAACATTAAATATAAATATCATTATTATTTAAGACATTATTAGAAGAGAGAGAAAAAAATAAGGAATAAATTTAATTGTTTTTGATTTATGGACTTTATATTGAATTAATACTGATTTAAAATAATAATGAATTGTTGCCCACGTATACAGAATTTGTTAAAATTGTTGTCTATTGTGATGATTTCAATAATACCACTCCTTAGCTCATAAAATGATAAATAATAGCAAGAGTTTGTATTTGTAGGCGAACTTTGCTTAGGCTTACGATTCAGGAAGGCTTCACTGTTTTGTTCTTTAGTAGAACTCATTTTTTTGTGATTTTTATGCATTTGAGTGAATTAATTGTTTTGCAAACTCATTAATATAATTATTATTTTATTGTATTTAAAATATATGTAATTATTTTGACTTTTAAATAATAATTATCGCCATTATGAATAATAAATATACTGTGTTATATAAATTATGGATGACCAAGGCTAGAATGTAGTCGTCAACTACAGTATTTTAGTTTTGAAATTCCTCTAAGATTTATAGAAAATTGAATTTTTTGATAATTACTGTAGTTGTATTGTTCAAGTTGTGAGACCTCAGAGCACCGGTATTTAATTTGTCAACAAGGCAAAGGATTTGGACATACAGTACAAATATATTATAACTTAAACTTTAATATTCATACTTAAAAACTTGTCAGTTTGTGTGTTATTCCGGCTCTACAGTAGAATCAGTGGTGTATTTCGATTGTATTGACTATACTATACATTGAATCCATTTAAAGGCATTTCACACGCTTTCGATATACTCTGCAATGTTTAAGCCATACTGTATTAGACGTATAATAGTTGACTGATCGGTCAAACTCGATGTTAAACTCAATGGACGAGTAACGCCGGTGCTTCTATTAGCACTATGATCCAGACCAGTGCTAAGTAAGACCTACTAAACGCCCATAAGAAATGGCATTTGTTTTTTAATACTTATTCATTGCAGACGTGGCTGAGTCGGGCTATCAATAAAAAGCAATTGTAGAGCATTTGAATAACGGATAAACTCATTAAGATTTACAATAATTGTGAATTATATTAATGACAATTCCTATTGAGTGGGCAATAAAGAATGGAAAAGAAAATTATTGGTTCCGAAACAGTTTAACAGCATATTTATTAAGAGAAAAATACGCTTTCATTTGTTTGCTTACATAAGCGCTATGTCTTATATAAGCTTAGTTTGACTCAAGAAATGAAAATAAAAACTTATTGAATGGACTGAACTGTGATTTATGGCTTAGAATTTGATCAAATAATTTAATGATCTATTGTTTTCTTCTCATTCGCAGAGCATTGCATATACAGTAGAAACAGATCTGAAATCAGTTGCAAACACAGAATCGATGTCTAAATAAAATAAAATGATATGAAATTAGATTTAAAATTATAGAACCTATAAAACTATTTATAAAGAAAGGGAACACTATTTTCAGAAAATATTTATAAATTGATTTTTGATTGAATCGATTTCAGATTAAATTCAATTCTTTAAAAAATATATTTTACGTTATATTCAGAAGAGTTGGGAAACTCTTTTGAAGATAACTTAAAGAAAAAAAATACTTATATTATATGAAATGTTTGGGCAATAATATTAAAGAGAAAAAGCATTAAATATTTGGAAGCCTTTTGCGAAAAAGTATACATTCATTACAGTATAGTTAAAATTCAAGCATAAAATGCAATAACCATTTGTATAGATTGCGACCGCAATTGAATATAAAGCGAAGTTATATTTAAATTCAGATTTTTGTGTGAATTAATACTTATTATTATATGGTTTTCAATATTCTTCAAAAGAGCTCTTTTGTTAAAATATTCATCCATTAAGATAGTGAAAGTGATTCGCATAGGATTTCATTCTCAGAGGCGTACTTCATATGCAGTTAAAGTTTACCAGTTTTAATTTAAAACTCTGCAATACATATTGCCCCAGGTTCAATATTTTTTCTTTACACTCTCATCTGTTCGTCAATTATCAAAACTGATTTCATATATTTTTTTTCTAATTGAATAATTGAATATATTTTTATAACAACTTTGATGTCATAATTATACCGATTATGTGCTAACTCTATCGGCAATAACGCCACTTATATTAGACTGCATTTAAATATAAGCTCTTTTGGAAAAGTATGTGAATTTAGCGATGGGTGACAACACTGACAAACCGACTCAACAACTTCGCTAATGCTATTCAAATGCGACAAATCATAAATACAGTATTTATTAATATATAAGTTATGCCAAAAACGATTATGCGTCTAGTGTTGAGCTTTTTTGCCCAAAAAGGGGTATAATATCTGTATTTGTGTCAAAAAATTAAATCGAATTTTTTTTCTTCATTTTATAATCGTTTGGATAACGCTTTCGGCCGTTCTTTCATTCAATTTGTTAACTGAATTCAATGCTAATATGTATTGAAAAATATGTGTATTTGTGTGTTTCGGAGTGAGATTTGTGTCATTTAATACCAAGACCTACAGCATTGAAGCACTTGTGTGTCTGTGTATTAGAGCCCCTCTTTTGTAGTTTAAAACTTTCAGAAGCTATAGCTATCTGTGCAATGATTTCTCCCCTCCGACTGACTGAATGAGTGGAAAGGCATAGAGAATGTATACAATACTGTATATAAACGGTTTGAAGCACTGAAATTTGTGTTGAGAAAATGAGTTAGCGTTTTAGGTTCGCCAAGTGTTCCTGACAGGTCCCGAGGCTAAGGACTATTCTGCTTGGATTGGATCAAATACATATGCGGCGCGATATGTGCATCGTCTGTGCCTCGTATGTGCATCGTATGCATCGCTCGCTTTTTTCCTATTATTATGTATTCTTCTTATGCTTTCAAAACTTGTGCTCAGATTTTAAAAAAAATTCTATCCATTCTTATGACAGATTCTGTGCTTTCTCTATGTCACTTATGCTTTGTTCAACTTATGTATCAATAATATTCTCTTTCGCTTTTGAAGTTCACTTTTCTTACATTACAATAAAAGAATCGCTCGCTATATAACACATCATCTATTCCTGTCATCAGAATTACAGAATATTCGGCACAATTCTAGATATAATTAAATTCAATTTAGAGAATAATTATAATAAAAGCTTCTGTTTTCACTCAATTCACTGTAATTACTCAGAATTGTATTACTATTGTATTTCTAGTCAACGGCTGTATTGATAATTATATTCATTCAACGAGAAAATGAAATCTCATCTCATGTTATATAAAGTAATTTTAATGCATTAAAACTCATTTCATTGCGATATAAATGATTGCACTCTTGAATTCACTCTTAACTCAATCAAAAACTTGTGTAAAGAGAATATAATAAGAAATTTTCTCTTTGAAGAACATCTAATCTGAAGAGAACTCAATTTTGTTGTGTTATTGTAATATTATGTTACATCCAATATGTAGCCCCTGTAGCATACATCCAATATGTAGCCCCTGTAGCATAACATCAATTTATGAACTCTTCTTCTCATACTTGTCGACTGACCCGAACTTCTCTTTTGGTTTTTCTCTGGTTTTGTCGCAAAAACTTTATTTTATTCGCTTCAAAGAGTTTGTTATTTCGCACCTTTGAATCCGTGATAGAGCTATAGCTCAACACTATTTGCTCTGCGTTTTGACTTCAATATAAGCGCTAAGAAAATTCAGTTTTCGGTTAAAGCAGTTTTTAGATCAACTGAAAACAAATTCATTATTTCACAGATTTTCTCATTGTATCTAATTTTTTTAAATCTATTGAATCCTATATTATAATTCTTGACATAAATTGATTCTAAAAATATTGAATTCTATTAATGAGAAACAGAAAACACTACGAAAGACATAGACTCTGAATGAAGAGAATTGCAAATAAAAAACTACTTTCTTTTGGCGGCACTCATATGAAAAGTTGGCGAAAAGGTATAGTTCGTGTGAATTACTTTACATAATATTCTATTAATTTAAGTAAACTCTTAACACATTCAGTATTTAATATGCATGAGTTAGCACAAGCCATACCAGAGCAGACATACAAAGCTCACAAAACCTTTTTTATATGCTTTCAAACTATGGAATTGGATTTTGCATTAACAACACGTTAACGACAAGTCACTCACTTTATTAATAATATCTAATAATCTGCGAAACAGTTTTATTCAGAATAAATTATGTTTTGGGAAAGTATTGCCGCAAAAAATCGTATATATATTTAGCCCTTATATTAAATACTTTGTATTGCTTTCTATGCTATACTTTATATTGTTATTAATTTGCATAAAACCCTTAATATATTCTATAAAACTTTAAAGGGTGTGAAAAAATTCATAATAATTAGACACAAAATATATTAATTTTGTGAAAATATATTCAACGCTCTGTTGGACTCATATAAAGAGAGTTAAGGTTTTCTATTCTTATATTATACGATGTCTTCATTTTTCTTTTTTATGTTTGTACTAAAAACACGAATTTTGTGTAATTTTAAATGCAATAGAAGTATTATTCAGTAATATTCTATGCATTATTGAAGTTCAGAATCAGTTTCATATTTAGACTAAAGAATATTCGTTTCCAAACCTGACTGCTATTCGTAAGGCTTTAATGATATAAACATTAATATATTACTGACTTGTTTTGAATTAATATTATTATTATTTCGTATATAAGTTAATATGAAAAGCTATAGCGGTTTAAATGTATTTAGATTTGCAACGCATCTCATGTGCCTTTCTGTGCCTCCTATGCCTGCTATGCCTCTCTGTGCCTGCTATGCCTCATGTGCTTTTGGCAGGCATTGAATAGGGCTGAGAGAGTCGAGAAAATTATTAAAAACTAAGTCGATTCTGATATACCTGAATATATTAAGTTTTGCAAAGGGAAGGAGTTGTGTGCGATGTATGTGCTTATGGTATGGGCTCAGAGTCTGCTCTTCTGTTACTGATGTTTAATGGTTGTGAGTGGAGATCATTAGCCAACTTAAGTGAATATGTTATATAAGTTTATATATAAATATATGAGTGCTTAACGCACATATCGGTCGCATTCATTTGCACCCCTTCCTCTACCCGACCCCCTTTTCATTTATGCATCGCATTAAAACATCGTTTATTGCTATTAATAATGTGGATCATAATACAGCTGTTACTAACTCTAACTGTGCGCCTAACTGTGCTCAATCAGACCAGTCCTATAGTCATTCCTCACATAAATACTTTGTTAGTTTGCCTTTTATTATAAGCAATGTTCACAATGTTCACCAATACCTACACATCTCTAATGATGTTATCAACCATTTCTGTTACATA
Source organism: Eueremaeus valkanovi (assembly GCA_034693305.1). Taxonomy (NCBI): domain Eukaryota; kingdom Metazoa; phylum Arthropoda; class Arachnida; order Sarcoptiformes; family Eremaeidae; genus Eueremaeus; species Eueremaeus valkanovi. The sequence goes on along the minus strand of JAQIWA010000074.1, from coordinate 47,670 downwards.
ACATTCGATATTAACTCTAATATATGTTTGAATATCATAACTCACTTTCACTCTCAACTCAATCAAATCTGTTCCTCACTTTCTTCTGTGCTAAGCCATACTGTGCCACACATACACTACATGCACTACACTTTGCTTTGCCTCTCACTCTACTGTATACTCTCCATCGAAATACTCTATGAATTACCAGCCCTTTGATGAATGAATGAGAGAATGAATGCATTCGCAGATAATATTAATAATAATAATAATGCTTAGCATTACTCATAAATATTGCAAACATTTGCGATTAAGTTCGCCAAACATTTCCTATACGTTACTATAAACTGGAGACTAAATTGAAAACTGAATTTAAACTTATTTGCGCTTCAATTGATTTAATCTTAAATAAGAAAAGCTCTTCTCATAAGTAATAAATTGAAACCATATTTGTTTAACATCTCATAATAGACTTCGGGTTTCAATTCATAGGAATCTTATTTTGTTGTTGGAATGCATAGCAAAGCATAATTTAAAATTAAAATTTTCAAAAACCAATTTAAATACATGATTGAAGTTGTCTTTATATATATTTAAATTCGAATTGGGAGTGACCATGCTCAACTCAGGCCATTTTTGGGGTATTGCAGTTATTTAGTTATGACAACAAATAAGTGTTGATTATTCACGAATTTAATGAAACTTTTGTGCAAAACATTTGCACTGAGAGTTGAAAGTAAAAATGATCAAGTCTCTTTGTCTAAAACTATACTGTACCTTGGCTATCCTTTGAAATATTTTTAAGTTGAGTTAAACTTATTCTTCAATTATAGGATTTTTTGTGTGTATATAATACTTGCTTTACATTTACTCATTTGAATGAATCAAAGCATAAATAAGTTGAAAAACAGAACTCAAATCATTTCATCTACGAATGTGAATGCGATTTCATTTCTCTCGAAGGCATTTAAAATATGTTTTTCGCTTAATATCGTATTTTTTATATTTAGTTTTTCTAAACTACGAGCAAAACATATATAAACGTATATAAAAAAGATATATAATATATAGGGGCATAAAAGCTGGTGACTGACGACGAATCCTAACTTTTTTTCTGTATATTTAAAGTTCAATTTCATTTTTATTGCGGAAAAGAATGGATTGGAAAACATATTTTCTCTCCATTTAAAAAGTTTCCATAATATATGAAACTTATATAGAAATTCATAAGAATAGCAATTCTTTAGTTGTTTTTTTCAAATAATACAATATTTCAAAATTGTGCCAAAACTCCTTAAGATTGAAATTTTTTAAAACCACATTGATTTTCAAGTCGATTATTTTTATGGCCCGAGCATTTTTTTTTATCAAAATAGTAAGATATTTGTGAATTACGAGATGGTTTAAAATAATAATAGATTTTAATGAATTTGTTTCGATCTAATCATTAAATACAATTCAATTATTTATTTTACAATTTAAATGAATTAATAGTTTAGTGTCGACACAGTTGTGATTTATGAGATCACTTTTAAGCAGCTCTTTAAGCAGTGAAAGCAATATATCTTTTCAGCACTACTTATGATAATAATTGTGATGAACTGATGAACTGAAAAGTCAAATAACATATCCTTCAGATCTAATGGCAAATGTAATGAAAACTAAAATTATAATCAAATTTCTTGCATAAAAGTTGGAGAAGTCTATTGTGCATCACATCTGTCTGTTTGATGGACAGGCAATTGAAATGAAATAAATTATAGTTAAATGTCTTTATAGTGTGTATGAAATATCAAAGAAGAGGATAAACTAAATCTAAAAAATACTGTATTTATTGGAATTTTTATTACACAATAATAATGTTATTTTAATAACTCTCACATAAAAACATATTTATATCTAAAATGACTTATTATTGGCTACAGTTATGGCATTTTAAAAGCATCTTAAATCATAAATTTACTGTAAGTTAAAGCAGAACTTATATAATTATAAATCTATTGCTGTTTTATGTATACACGCAGAGAGTCTTTTGCCTCATCTCTCATAAGACTTATTAGTTTTAATATTTTTTATGTTTAAAACTTTTAAACTTCTAAAGCAAATAATTTTACGCTAATGTCTGAACTCTATACACAGAAGTAATAAATATAAATTAAATAGCGATCCAATGATTCAGAATTACTGCTAATGTCATAACATTTTAAGCTTTTTCTGCTTAACTCTCGCTATAAAACAAGTTATTTATGTATTTATGTCCGAAATCTTTTTTATTATACAATTATATCAATTAAAACATCTCTAATATTAGTTGTTTGGTATAATACACATAATTTACTGTACATTAAATAGTGATTTTGCGTTCATTCGCAACACATTAATCATCGTTTACTTTGATCTCGACATCGCTGTCCTCGTCCTCCTCGTCCTCATCATCCGAGTCGTCGGTTTGCATTTCGTTCTCGTAATTGTCGATTAACTGCAATCTGTTTGCGTTAATCTCATAGTTAGATAACGGCATAACTGGTGTATAGCTATTATGATGACTGATATGAGAGAGTTGTTGTCCCTCTTTATCCACTCCTAGACTATCGACTGTTGTCAGAGAAACGTTTCCATTAGTATATTGTGATCGTGTCGTTACCGCTGATGACGAGGCAATCGGATCACTCAGATCTTTAACGGTCAGCAATTTGGTTGATGTCTTGTCATTACAACTCATATCTAGTCTCTAATCTTACCTGGATTTGGGTTGTTCTTCGTCGGCAGTGTCTGTTCACGAGTGCCGCCGGAAGATAACAGTTCTCGTTCTTTTGAGTTCCGCCATTTCATTCTTCGGTTCTGAAACCAGATCTTCACCTGATTTGAGTGAAAAATTCAATTTTATTGTTTGAATGCAAACAAATAGAATATAGGAATATATACTGTATTAGCAAATCATTGATAGAATTCTGGGTCGAATTCATACGGAGAATAAGTGCAAAGAATATATTAAATTCTGATAATTTCTAAACTAAACTCATTTGAAATTTGATTCACATAATGTCGTCCAATATTTCAGACATCAATGAACTTTTAATCGGTTTTGCGGAAAGAATAGAAGCAGAAAACAATGAAAGGAATGGTTTTTATTCCTCATAAGTACTCATTGGATATTCAGAGCAAACAATATCAAACAATAGCAACCAATTTAAGTAAAAGACGTAAAAATTGTTTGTATCGCAAAAATTATATAATACGGCAATGAAGGCAATGGTAAGCAATGGTAAGCAATGGCAAGCAATGGGAGCATAATTTGTTCCATAACTCTATTCGCATATTATGTATGAGTTGGCAAACAAATTGCTTGTAAAGAGGATATCAGTGTGAACTGGCCCATTAGGTAGCAGCTGTGCTAGTCTATGTGTGCCGACCATAGCCATCCAAACAGTAGCGTATCCTCTGCTGAACAAACTTTTAAAAATATAAATATATTCACACTTTTATTCCTTTCTTTTCTGTTCAACACTTTCGCTCTAATATTGAAATTTAATATAAAAAGTGTGTTTAGAATGAAATGAAATCAGGAATCGATATAAAGTGCCCAAAGATTAATAGAGTAATACTTAAGCCAATAGAGGTTTAAAACATAAAATACACACAGATTTCAGTGGAGCTCAAAATCAACGAAATTTTATTTGAAATTATTTTAACAAATATAACATAAAAGCATAAAAAACATTGACTTCGATATTGAATTTTGCTTTCGGTTTGGATTTAATCTAAAATATTCGGCGCTTTTGCTTGAAATGTATTGGTTTATAGAAAAGAAAAAAAAAATTAAATAAATTTTAAATAAGTTTTATATCTAAACACAGATATGTTATGTTTTGAGTGACGCCACTGATGAGTATATGAAAAGATTATTCAATGAGATTTTTAGCGATGCCTTCAATGCCTTCAATGGCTTCAATGGCTTCTTCGCCATTCAAACCACTGCCACTACGACTACGACTATACGACTATAATGTTAGTGCCATTTATGCATTGAAATGCCTTTTGCAATATCTCGTGCCATATCTGCCAATCGGTAATACCCCTAATGATCATAACAACCATAAGTTCTGTGCAAATCTACTACTTTCTGATGTGATCTCTCTCTCACACAAAATCTGGTTTTATAGAGAAACACACAGTCATTGTTATGGGTAGTGATCGAGCTTTCAATGCATGTTCTCTACTGTTCTCCTCTTTTGAAAGCCTAAACGATCTCCACTTTAAGTCACAGCTGACGTAAAGTAGTCTACATTTTATCCAAAAACTTATTTTTTATTCTTTTTTCTCAAACAATACAATATATAATATATTTTCATTCGATATATGCAACGAATCAGGAATTAAATTAAATATATATTCGCTTTAAAACTATGTATAATACAGGCAAAACCAAGGTCGGCCACCCTAGGCCAATCTACCAAAGGGAATGAGATCACTTTTAAACAAGATCCTTTAAAAGATTGAAGTTACTGAAGGCACAAAAACAAAATTTGAGGTGGAACCTTTTGTAAAATTCAAAGCTCATTTATTTAACAGATAATTGTGCATAATTTGAACTCAAGTAGTAAGCCTTTGCCTTACAGTGCAATTGATATTTTCTAAACTTTTTTTTACATAATTTAAATGAAATGATTTTTAAATATTAATTTTGTTTGATTAGACAGTGAATGCCTTTAAGTAATAAAATCTTTATTATCTCGTTATGGGATTAAAGGTAATAATCATCGCTTTAATGATAATGCGATCATTAGCTGATCCACTCATAGGCATAGAGTATATACTCGTAATCAACAGTTAAGATCTGACACATAATTCTTTCTCTCCTTATTCTGAGCCTATATCGCAATGCACTATATTTTTGTATTACATCGATAGTTAAGTCATGTTTTATGTTCTCAAACACACTCTAAGCCTCAGAGTCTAAACAAACATTGTCTTCCCAACAGAGAAAAAATCATTTCATATATTTTTGTTTGCGCCGAAAAATTTTCCAAATTCTTGAATGTATTTAATGTTATGTAAATAAATCATTGAAAAATTTAGGATTAAAAATAAACCTGCTACATATTTTTATTATATCAATATTTATGCTTAACTATAATTAGTATATCAATCGAATTGACGGATATATTGTATGAATTGATTTATTTGATGCAAAATAGAGAGAAAAACTGCTGTTAAGGTACGTTAACATCAATAGAAAAGTATCCTGTATAAATTTACGAATCCTGTATAGTGTGCCAAAAGTTACTTCTGTGTCAGCAGTTCCTTATTTTTTTCTTTAATGCGATTTTTTCGCAATTAATTAGATATTCAGTTCGTATGAACTAATTAGTTAATTAATTAACTCAAATACAAATTTCTTATTATATAAATAATTGTTATCTTTATCTAAACTATTTATATTGTTTTGACTTAAGATTTTTGATTTTTCAATAGAAAAATAAGACATTTTAATCAAAATTCGTATAATAATTATATAAAATAAAATGAAGCCAAGGTTCTCTGACAGAGCTTATATCAATCAATCAAAACTATCATCAGAACAATGAATGATTTGATTGAAAAATATCAGATTTTTTTGTTTGAAATCTTAAAATTAAAACAAAATAAAGAATTGTATAATAAAATAGATTAACAGAGAATTGATGGAAGAAATTGTTTTTAAGTATCATTTTTCTGATAAATAAATTGGAAACCATTAATAACTGATAATGTGATCAAATTTATAGATAAATTTTCAATCAAATATCGTTTATAGGATAAAAACCAATAAAATCAATAATTTATTATACAAGCAGTTAATGTATTTTATGATACTTTTTGATTAAGTTCTATCGTTTAATATTTTATTTAATATTAATATTTTTTTATTTGAAACACATATTCGGTTCAAAACATTTTTCTTATTTCCAGAACTAATTTATAGCATTCTATGAATTATTTATTATTTATTGGATATCGTATTACAGTTAATATTGAATTAATTTAAGTGCTTTTTGGTTATGAAAGGCTTAAATGAGAATTAAAATAATACCAAACGATATATCTTTAGCAATGAATTCCTATTCCTATATCACGTTCTATGAGTTTATATGAAAATATAAAACCAATTAAATAATAGGTTTCATGACTTCGGAAAAAAATCTCTTATTCAGTAATTCATATATAAATAGTTGAATAGTAATTGTTTGAATGCAAGTGAATGAGATGTTGGAAGAGTTCATGTTATCTGCGAACACATCCTGTAATTATAGCGCTTTCTCGCTCTACAACTCGTACTCGAACTGTCTTTTCGGCTATTATTTGTCAAATACTAATTATCTTTAATTTTCAATTCATCATAAAAGTTGTTACTCTTAAAGAAGTTGAAAAATAACTAAACATATTATCAAAAGAATATACGGGGGATAGCCAAGGCTAGCTATCGGTTGCTTTCGGAACTTTAATAAGAGACTAATAACTAGTCTTTGAGTCTCCGGAGAGTAAATTCTCCCCCTGTGCTGAAAGATTCTGGATATAACTGAACGATAACGATAACATGAAAGTCTAATGAAGTTATCAAACTTTACAACTAATTTCATTCAAATTAAACACGAATTTGTAATATAAATGAATTTTTGAGCCAATAATAACAACTTATATATAAATCGAGTTTACAGTAAATATTATATGATTTCCAAATACTTGTATTAACATTGAAATCACTGTTTTTTTTATCCAATAATAGCTATAATTTTCTATATCTACCATATTTTTGAAGATTATTAATGAATTCACTTCTGATATGAATTATATAACAATTTAAAAGGCATTACAATATAAATCATTAATTAACGAATCGAAAGCTCAAATCTTGAATTTTTGAGTTAAGTTACTCTTTATTCGCATTTAAAGCACAAATGAGTTATCTATTGCTTAAACGTATAAATTATAGACTAAATAAGGATTGAATTAAATTCAAACAATAATATTAATAGAACTGCATTCCAGTGTTAGGCGCGTTCGGGCGCTTAAATGCGGTGCTATATGTGTTGCACTAAATTGTGTCTTGATTTACATCATCGGTAGAAAGCGTTGGCGTTTTATAGGAGAATATGAAAAAATTATCAGAAAAACTAGTCATTTATTATTAATATATCCGCCCATACATTGAATTCTTATATTAATTAATAAGAAGTCCTAATCATATGCTCATAACGTTTCCATACAATGGATGTCTGATATTCATCGCTAATCAATAATATTAAATATTTTTCTCTTTTTGTTGTAATGCATAATCTTTTTTAAATTAAGATTAAATCAACATTAATGGCAATTAATGGCTATTATTAATGAACGAATTGAATAATTATTAAGACATCTATCAAATGAAATTCGTATAATTGCATCGGAATCACTGAAAAACTGCCTCATTTTGCTATCTTTACAGTTCATCAATGTATTGGTGTGCATATAATTGAGCACTACATCCATGAGATGTTATGTTGAATACACAATGACTGACAATGACTGACAAATTCTAGAAAATCCTCGTTAAGAAATAATTATTATTGCGTCAAATGTAATGCCACTTATGAGCCACATATAAAACAATATCACATAAAATAAATTGTTTCATAGCATTTACATTAAATATACTAGCTCCAATTCTAAACAGGGTTTTTCTAATTTTCATTGCTACAGGGAATATTGGCTATACCCCTCTCCTTCTGCTCTCTACTGTTAACTTATAGTCTATAAGTGAAGTGCATTGGAATACTGTAAGGCTTGACAAACAAATTCACTCATTGATGAAGTTTAGGAATAAAAACGATTTTATGATTTCTACGTTTCAATGATTATCAAAACAGATGGATCTCATCTAAAGACCCCATATCTGGTTATGGCTTTAAGTTGATTAGTATTCGGACAATTTTATGAACTATGTACAAATTTACGAAAATTTCAGTGTCCTAGCACCATTTCTTCAAAAAATATCACGAAATATTCAGTGGTCTTATAATTGTGCATCGCACCGTATATGATTATAATATAAGAAAACTTACTTTATATTGAAGACAACATTAATGACTATTGATTGTCGACCATAGGGTTAAAGCACTCAAATATTCTCCACTTTATTAAATTTTCTGAGTGAGAGATGAGCAAGTCTGAATCAACTACCCTTTATAATTAGTTAGAGCCTCTCCGATGCTTTTTCTAATAGATTTGTGCGCTTTTTAACATTACTGTAGTATAATATAACCAAAATTAATCTTAAATTAATTAAATTTTGCAAATATTGTCAATTCTAGTGTTATCCTGGCGCAATATTGGCCGTCATTTTGTTGGCCTTGTTGAGATTTACAGATAGAACCATCGAGTTTTTGGATATGGCTTAGGAGCTAAGCCGTATGAAGAGCTAAATTGGGCTCTTTTTGCCTCAATCTAACCCAATATGAGTAAATTGTTTGCTCAACAAAATTATTAATAATTAATGTGTATTATTATAACTCGTAATTACTGTCGGTTTGGAAAAATTTTGAGGCATTCAGTCTTAAAGCCATATTTTGAAACCAAATTATCTGTTCTTACTTTTAATTGAGTTTTCATTTTGCTTACAATTATAAAGATTGTATAAAGTAGAGTATCAGTAAGTAAAGTAATGAGCTTGATAGATTGATTTTGATGGAAACCGAAAACCAAATACAGAATCTTTTGATAAGAAAATCATTGACACAATAATCAAATGAAATCAAGTAATGCGGAAAAGAGTAACACATTTTGGATGCGTTAATACGAATGAAACGCAGGATTTTATTTCTACACTGAATATTCAAATTATGAAACTTTGAATAAATGAAATAAAAAGATAAAAAGTCTGGATTCGAGTCGAGTATTATTTGTGTTGGTATTTATGGGTTTATTCGGTTATATATTCATTCGATACGAATAACTGGCATTCAATTTCTTTTCATACAATTCAGATGCGATGTTAATGTTTGAGATGCGCTTTACTCTACAGTACTTCTGCTTCTCTTTCTTATATAACTATATTTTACTCAAGTCTTAGCATTGGTTTTGATTGTGTATTGAAAGAGAGGCTGATTATGCTGTGCGTCAACAGAATAAAAGATATGAAAAAAAGAAAACCAATGCAGACAACAGCTGTCAGAGATGGACAAAAGCAAACCGACTGGAAATAGTCGTCGCCTTATTATAAGAAAATAGCCGAATAACCAGAAATGAACAGACAGACCAACACTCGCTAAACAATATATGCTTTTGAGCCAATGTTTGCCAAATATATTATCATTTGAAGCACAAGAAAAAGAATATAACGTTCAACGCAACCGAACCCTAACGACAGCTACTATTTTATATTACTTATTGCTTATAACAAAGTTATAACTTATTAATTCAATACATTTTCCTTTGCCTTCGATCTAATCTATGTAACAGTGAGTAAGTCATCGGCTTTTCTCCAATGATTTCAGTTAAGAAATTAATTTTCTTTCTTTTTTCATATTATTTTTCTTCTGAATATTTATGCAAATTATTTAATGATTTATTTATAATAATAATGGTTTAAATATTTATCTCCGAAACAGAGAAAAATATTAAAATAAATTGAATGATAAAAAAGTTTTTTATTCGTTGATTACGTTATTATTTCGGATAATAATAATAATAAAAATATAAGAATCAATAAAAATTCAATCGCTCTTATAAATAGCTAATGACTGTTAAGCATAACTACTCCAATAGACTGTATGTAAGAGAAAAGCAAAGAATAAAGAGAAGGAAAATGAAGAGAAAAAAGTTGAGAAATAATGAGAGATTTGTCAGAAAAAAGTACACCTCTTATAGAAAATTTTTAGATAAAAGCTTTGTTAAGCTTAATATCCCTATAATTATTACATGTCATAGAAAATAAAAATATTGAATAACTTATAATTAAAGCCAAACATTGTGTATATCTCTTAGTTATACTATAATCTCATTAATTATCTGATGATATATTTTGATCGCTTTTATGGCGCTATCAATGATCGCTTCGTCTAATATATAGTACCATATAATAGATGGTGGAGTCGAGTGAAGAGCAGAGCAGAGAGGAGTACAGAGCGTATGGCAGAGTATGGCAAACATTGCTTACCTGAGAGTCTTTTAATCCCAGTTTTTCAGCCAGTTTTTTGCGATCAGGTTTACTGATATATTTCTGGATTTGGAACCGCTTTTCGAGGCCCTGGCGTTGAGCGTCAGAAAAGACGGCTCTTCTCATCATTCCTCTCCTCGGCTTTCCTCTGGCGGCCGCAGCCCAGGGAAACGATGTGGCGAAGTGAAGACCCAGAGGATGATGGTGATGGTGCGGGTGGTTATTGACCTGCGATAGGCCATTGTTTAGGCCATTGCCACAGTTGAGGGCATTCGACAATTGGGACGCATTGCCAGCATTTGACCCTATAATTGGTTAATAGACGGAACCCTATTATATCATATGGTGTACTGCTTTGTCGCTACAATTCAATTATGGCTTTAATAATGTTTTGATTGTTTGTATAATAGAGTAATATTTAATACTTTATATTCACAACCGATTCAGACATTCATTAATTTCAATTTCGCGAATAATTTATTGTCGATTAGTATTTCTGATTAAAATCTTTTTGGGTATAAAAGAGAACTTTTTTATGCATTAGTTGTTATAAAAACTCAATTTATTTGGAATTTATTTATTCTCTATTCTGAGCACTGCAGCAGTGCTAAGCTCAGAGAGCCCAGAGCTGGAGAGCTAGAGCTGGAGAGCTGCAGGTCTTTTCAATATGTTGCTCATCATCTCATCTCATGCTTAAAGTGCTATAATATATACGATATTATATTATACTTTAGTTTAGGTTTTCATATAATATACTGTTATTATTGAAGAGCTGTTAACAAAAGATTCAATTAAGAAGGCTATGAAAGACGCGAACAAATCCTCTATTAGCCCAGTATTAGAAATGTTTATTTTGGCGAATAAAAAGCTGGTCTTAACAATGCTTTTCTAATTATATTTCACAACTGTTCCCGATGTGCCCAAAGAGCAGCACAACCGTAGCGGACACACAAAAACCCTAAGAAGGCTTACGCAGACGAGCTTTGCCTCAAAAACTACACAACAAAAGCACTTTTGCCCAGATTTGTACTAAATGTTCAAATGTTTGTGTATCCATGTATTCAATGGCAAAACCACTTTATGTCTATTTATACAATACATGTGCCCCTCCAATGTGGTCACCCTAAATATACACACTTATGCGCCGGGACAGTGGACAGGCATCAAAAATGTTCACTCAATTCATAATAAAATAAACTTTAATATTATTAACAGTTTGGCTGAATTTCAATCAACTCTTTCTATTGTGTGCCTCAAAAGTAATCATTCTTTAGAAATGTATTATAAATATAGAGTACTCGACACCACTTTGTAGTATATATTTATATTTCTATATTAGAGTGAAAAGCAGTCATTGATTGTATCATTTCATATGATTATTCCGTATAATCGCTTCAATCATAGCGTTTATGAATTAATTATTTGCAAAAATCCGAATCCATTACCTGTTAAATAAGGTGTACGACAGGCCACCAGAGACTGGAAATGTGATTCCAGAAATGGCCGGGCGATTGGCTTTGAGATACCGGTGTAGTTGTATATACCAAATGTTTCGTTTATAGTCGTCGCCGCTATAATCAAAATTGAGAAGAAAACCAATAATTTTATTCAAATTTCTTATAATTTCAACACTCGATAAGTCGAGCGAAGGTTTTGTTTGCTTAGATTTCGTGATTCATTCGGTAATTATTTGCCGATTATTACTTAAGGCTATAATTCTATTCTTGTTTTCTCAAACTCACTGCACAGTCAGTTCATTGCAAAAGTACTCGACTCAAGAGTTTTTGTTGTGTTTTTTCAAAACACAAATTCAAAAACTTAAATGACTTGTTATTCCAATGCTTTCCAAACTAATTGTCAGCAAATTTCATATTATATACAAAAACCAAAGAATTGAATACAAAAAAAACTTATTCATTGAAATCATATCTTAAGCTTAGTTTGAATGGAATAGTATTTAATACGATATTAACATATTTTTAATACTCTTCTGTGCCGTAGGTTCTCATTCTCATAATCAGTTACCAGAATTATAGGCCGACATAATTCAAAAGTAAATTATTTGAATCATATTTTTAAATCATATTCATAAGTGTATTGCAAGCGAACAGATATTACAGTACAGTATTGTGTAGTGTATAATAACCAGAGGTGTGATGTGTGGGAAACCCTGATTAACATAAAAGAAATATCGAATCCATTATCTCTACTCATGTAATGTGAAACCAAACCGACGTCAAGGGATTAGAGATTAAATCCCATAAATCCTCAATCGATGTGAAAAGTAATTTAAAAATTTTCATATTATATAACAGAAAATGATTTTGGTTTGTATTACAGTATATGAGAACTGTTTTCCATTCATAAAAGTTTTATATGAAATGAGTTTATTATTATTTTAAATGAGATTTCAATCGATTAGCATTAATGGTTTGTCCTTGTATCTTAATTAATTATTAATTTATTTCACCCCAGGCATTTATTAAGCAGAAACAGTTTTATTGTGTTCTCAACCAATCAATTATTGTCTTAATTCTGATTCAATAGCATTTATGAGAAAAAACGCTTTCAATTCGTGGATCTATTATCTTATATTTGAAAACTGCTCTTATGTTACAATCAATCTTAGACTGCTCTGTGTATTGATAGACCACAAGAATATTACACAATATTTATATATAACTTATAATTCTGTATAAAAACAATAGATTTATTCCAAAAACATTTTTAATTTAATGTTTCAGTAATTTTGAAATAAATATTATCCTTAAGAATAAGTCAATTCTTATCGATTGAAACTTACATAAGCGACAGTGCTGTTGCTAATTGTCCAATCTTAATAAATCATCCTGGACACAACTTTTGTAAGATCGTTTCAAAAAATTTACTCATGGCTACAAGTTTTTCAATGTATCCGAGGTATTTGAAGCTAAACTGAATTTTCATTCAGTTTATTTGAAATCTTAAATTCAATTTTTTGTCATAAATTGTTTCTTAAATTCCAAATATTTTTGAAAATTTGTTCTTAGAATTGATGACAGAATACAATCAAATTCAAACTAAAATACTTCAAATGCTCTCAAAATAAAATTTGAAATAATCTGAATAACCTTTGTTTTTGACTCCCAGTTTGCGGTCATTTATTTGCTTGTGGGCTATTGTGGGCTAATATAAACTGATATCAACTGTTGATTCAATTTTATTTTCGTATAAATGTATTCAAAATTATTCGACTCTTTCTTATTACAACTCATATAACAATCAGGGTTTCCTCGTTTTGTTTTAAGTGAGTTTACCCTAAAGTAAATCATTTGGACTCCAGTTATATCCGGACATTATTCTCAACACTTGTTCCTTGTTTATCCTCAGCTAATGCAGGTTATTTTTGCCTATTTCTCAAACGATACATTTAAGCTAAATCTGTGGCCTATTCTGTCTGAAAGTGTTTACAATATTTTAATACAGTATATCATATACTGTATATGCCATTGAAAAGCCAGACCAGAAAGAGGCCAAATGATCCGGATTGGCCTCAATGATGTACTATGAGTGATGAAGGTCCTTCTCTGGAGAAGAAGGCCGGATCAGTTAAATAAATGGAGTGTAATCTCGAAAATAGATAAGCATTCAGTCATATCGTATTTAAATGAGTCGCTGATTATTGAATGTTATGCTAATTGCTATCCATTATTGCAGCGATGATTGATTGCCATTATATGTAATCACTATTGCTTTCTATCCCCAAATTAAATACCAGTTCTCTTCTAATCTCATAAATTCATGAATAAATAATAAATGCATTTCTCATTTAATGGATTCCTTTATCTCTCGTTTTTATTTATATTCGGAATTCATTTTATTTTATTTTTTTTGTTTCAATTATTTATTATAATAGAGTGATTGTAATTCATGTTAAGCGAAAAAATTTAGATATAATCCCAAACATAATAAATAATTTTTATATAAATTGAATGATGAGTTGTAAAAACAAAAATAGAAACTTGATAATTTTGAATATCAAATAGCAATGGAATTATATTCACTACATTATAAATCTTTGTCTACTTTTTGTTTAGAAAATAATTTTCATTTTAAGTCAATCTCTTTTCAGAAAACATGAGTTATTGTGAAATATTTTTGAAAAGTTTATGAGTATTTTGATACGGATTATAAAATTTGAAATACTGGCAGCTAATAGACGAAGAGTGTATCGAATCTTGGTTTCAATGCCTCTAATATGAAGACTAATTGGAAGGCATTTCTTGACTGCCATATACTGTACGTCAATATAATTTTGATTAATTACATAAAAAATTTTCTCTATTTTGACGATAAAATTATTAAATACTGTATTTAAGTGCGGATTTACTTCGAAACTATTAAATGTATAGATAGATCAGTTGTCAGCCAATTCAAGTGTCAGAAACTGCTTTTGAAAATCAATGATTTGGAAAATAAAATTCAGTTTAGATTTAATTAAGATTTAATAGTTTTAAAATTAAATGCATTTGTCAGCTATCGACCAATACGTCTACAATCATATGAGTTTGAAGTTCAAAAACTTAAGCGAAAATATCACTTATTATGAAAAGTGAAGAACAAATGTGAAGCGCATTGAGTTGGGAATAGTTGGCCTCTCTATTGAAGCTGAGCTGAGTTTAGCTTTTTTTTTGCTAAACTGGTAATTAAGACGTCATTGTAAGGAAAACAGATGAAGTTATCAAACAGATTAGGTTTAAGATCGCGTTTCAGACCCCATATAACTCGTGACATAACGAGTGTATATTCGAGAGTAAACCTCATTTCCATTTAATTACAGTTTAGAAGACTTAACGGCATTGCAAATATGTGAACGCATTTATCCCATGCTCTCTCTCTCTCTCTCTCTCTCTCTCTCTCTCTCTCTCTCTCTCTCGCTCTCTCTCGCTTTCTCTCTCAGTTTTTGTTTTAGTAAACTTATATAAAACTTATGTATTTATAAACTGCAGTACCGGAGCAGCATTAGTATAATGGTTGCGATACACCGATAATGCCTAGTCTGGACTCACACCCAGTATTAATGTTTTTTAAAACACTTAAATTACTGAATGGCCTAAACTTACATGGCGTATATGGCGGCACATCCATGTGCTTATTTGCAGCACAATCTATAATACTGTAGAAGAGATGATATTTATTTGAAGACTCTGTTAAGATTCATAAGTGGCGTAACTATGAATGTAACCGATTTGTGAGGCTTTCCCTACTCTCACAACAAAAATAGTCGTTCGCTTAGAGTAGAGTATATTTTATTTAAAATTTATTGAAACAATTAATTAAAAATGAGTTATTAATTGTTTTATATTAAGAATAAAAAAGTTGTCTTCATTTATATTCAAGTTAGTCTTTGTTGTAAAACTTGTTTGGCTAACTCACCACTACATGTATGAGTGCAATTTGGCTCTACACTGCAGATTGGGCTCTAATTAATTAATTCAATAAGATATAAGACTATATAAAAATGTTATGCATATAAAGTCGGGTCAAAGGACAGCAAATTATTCTTTTCTTAATGCATCTCAAGCTATGTTTTCATACACAAGCGTATGGTTAGGACTCCGCCACTGATAGATAGATATGCTTTAAGATTACAATAATATATTATGTAATCATTATTTAAGATGAAGAGTGAGAGAGATGAGCCAAAAAAGCATCTATGTATCAGATCCGCAACTTATCTTCATAAAAAGTTTTGCTGCTCTTTCTCTCGACGTTTACATAATAATCATTTCATACCTTTTTTTTGTAAATATTTCACAAAATTATTATTATTTTTTATAACTATTATTATATAAAGTAATAATTTTATATTAACTTTAATTTTCAAAATTTCATAAAATCTGTTTTTCTCTCTCTTTTTCATATCTACATTAAAACAACGCTTTCGGCCAAAAAATAATTCATTTAATTTATTTTCATTTTAAAGCTAATAATTATTGCCAAACATTTTTCTTACGCGTATTTCTCTCTACGCTTTGATTCTTTAATTTCTTATGAATAAGTAAATGAATAATAAAATTAAATAAATATTTATGAATAAAATATATAATTCATTACATATTTTGTATTAAATTTTATGTACAAAAGAGCCAAAAAATTAATTAAATAATGAATTGTTAGATGAGATGATAGAATAGAAAACGCATACAAAGTCTGATCCATAGTCTGATTGATATACACTGTATATTATATTTTACAGTCTCTCAGAATATATTGTATTCATTATACTGTATATAACATGTCTGTAGATTCATAACTATAAGGAAACTGAACCACAATAGCCGAGTGTTAGCGATATATATAAGATATTAATGAAAAGTCTTATGAAAATTGTTTTTCGCCTCAAAAAGCGATCTACACCTCATTTATTGTTGTCTATACAAACAAACTGCGTTCGGGTCTCCCCTTAGTAGACATACTGAACGCTCACTTCTCTCACAATTTCTCTTCTCTGCTGTAATTTTCATTCATTGAAGGTTTAACTTATTATTTGTTATGTTTCTGCTTAAGAAAAATGATTTTCAATTACTGTATTATATGGTTCGGAAACGCCTTCAGAATTAAATAATTCAGTCGTTGTTTTTGATTTGCCTCTCAATTGCTATTCAAAACAATTAATAAGATATGAATTAAAGCAGAGTTATTAAAGTGCAAAACAGGACTCTTCGGGACTGTATAGAGAATATTAATTTTAAATTAATGAAAAGCAGTTTATTTTTTGCCATTCAATTGATATTCAATGCCTCCTCTTCTCTATACTCTATACTCTTTGCACATTATATTAGGTATAAGAATGCAATTGAACTCTAGAGCCAAGACATCACTCACTCTTATAATAAACATTTTCTTCATTTCACTAATCAATTAATTAAAGAGAAAAATCTCATCAAAATTCAAATTATTCGATGGATTTGGAGACGACTATCAATAGATCGTCTATTATAGTGAAGAAGAATAAGAAAAGTTGATTAAGAAAATTCATAACAAGGTCTAATTGGTTAAACTCTAATTAATCTCTTCAGTGGCTCCAAAAAGTTTTTTTTATAATTATAGTTAATTAAAAAAATTTATGTGAAAAGTAAAGACAATAAATAAGTTTTATTGGCCTAATAATTGTCATACCATTTATGTCTGTCATATACTTTATAATAATTTTCTAAACAATTATAATTAGTTTTTGATTTATATTTGTTTTGAGATTTTCTTATTTAGTTTCAAGTTTTTCGTAATAAGAGAATACATTTATTTATTTCTATTAATATAAATAGTTTTCATGCTTTCATATTAATTATAAAAAGATTAAATTATAATCTTATTTCACCCACTCATTCAATGATCATTAATCTATAAGAAAGGTATTCTTTAATTGTCTATTAATGAGAATATTTGTCAAAAACTTGATCCGAAAAACTCGACAATTAATTCAAAATACGAGTTAAACACGATTTCGGTTTTATTAACTTTTTTCATTCATCGGTCGATTATTTACTTAAACTGAGCCAAAAATGTTTTGCTAAACAAGTTAATCACATTGAATCACATTGATTAGTTTATTTTGAAAGCAAATTGGCTATAAATCTGACACATCTATTGAAGTTGAGTTGATTCGGATGAAAAGATAACTTTATTTGAATCAAAACATTCATATTTTGCTTCACAACTAAACATATTTTCCAGAAATGAAAGCTTTTTTTACAAATACTCTCAACTATTGCAGTTGACGTTCAATGCTATACCCGAGGTATGCAATGCTATGCCATAACAACCCAAAACTCAATTATTTAAAGCTTTTTTAAAAGCGAATAATTTGAGTGAATTAATTGCATAACTAATTGCATGAATGAATCAATTGATGTATTGTTTGAATTGATTTGAATGTTAAACATATGAATACATACTTTGCAAACCATTTTTGAGTAGATTCGGAGCATTTGGTCCCAACCAGGGATTGTATGTGGTGTAAGGCATAGTCGGTGATCCATGTGCTTGCACTCGTACCGATGCCGGACCACCGGTCAGGTGATTGAGTGTTGCTTCGTATGGACTCATAGACATGCG
The DNA here is from genome assembly GCA_034693305.1 of Eueremaeus valkanovi. Classification (NCBI taxonomy): domain Eukaryota; kingdom Metazoa; phylum Arthropoda; class Arachnida; order Sarcoptiformes; family Eremaeidae; genus Eueremaeus; species Eueremaeus valkanovi. Next base: position 29,417 of record JAQIWA010000074.1, on the reverse strand, counting down.
ATGCGATTGACATTTGGAATCGGGTGATGAGGGACAGGGATATGATGTAATGGTCACATTGTTCTCCGATGAAGGACAGTGCGAGCACAGGGATGAGGGAGACTCTGATTCGCCTTCAGAAGTAGTGCCACTTTTACTGTTCTCTCCTAATAATCGACTTATACTGAACCCACTGTTGGCACCCAATAGTCGGCTAATACTGAAAGACAGTTTCGATGGTTTACTGCAATTGACTGAACCGTTTTGGTGCACAAGGGGTGAGGAAAGCTGTTCCCGTTTCATGGCTTCCGAGTTGATTGGTCTCGAAGACAGTGATCGCGGCATTGCTTCCAATTGGTTCCAGTAATTGATTTTCACCATTAATACAATCAAAGCAAACAAATATTCTATTTATAAATCGGAATCACTTTTGAAGACTAAATCAAATCGATTGACACTATATTTAAAATTCATTAATCAATTCATATCTAATTAATTGAGAGAATGAGAGAAAAAGAAATTAATTTATTTATTGGACAACAAAGTGGTGAACAAACAGTTATTATAGTTATAGAGATATTTATAGAGTTATCGTTTAATACGAAATCTCATCTCTCTATTGAGTATATCTTAAACCTCAGACCGAAACTGATCCGAAAGTATGACAAAAAAGTTGTAATTCTACTCGAATTTGGACAGCCTTTTGGGGTGCGGTTAATGTGATCTAACAGTGCTTTCAATTGAATGCAAGCCATTCTCCTAAACAAACTTGTTTACCATAATTGGGCTCCAACTCTGAACTCCAATTGGTTGCACAGCAATACAGATTCCGTAGCTCTTCAGGCGCCTCCTTCATGGCTGGCCTCATACACACAATTGATTTTGGACATGGGTGCTCAGAATTGGGCTCTTTGGCCATTCAATTATTATTAAAAATTGTATTCAATTTTAAATTTGCTTTAAATGATTGCAATTTTGTAAATATAATCAAAATATAAGCTTTAAAAACAAATTCATTTTTTTCGCAAATAATTAATTAAATCAAATACTTATCGATTGGAGTCCCATATTTGGCCACTGAGCCCAATGTTGATCGCAATTCATTGTGACCATAGAGTGGCTCTGGCGGAAAGAGGCAATTATATGACACTCAATATATGTCACTCTAAAAGGTTGGGAATAAATAAAAAATATATTCTTTGATAAATATTAAGAAGATTATATTATTGACTCAAATCCATATTAATAATTAATAAATTTGGCCTGTAGTGTCCTAGGGCAACAGCCAGTATTTTGTATGTAATTCCCCATACCTGGCCCCTACCTATTTCGTGCAATACACTCCGTATTCTTCGCTTTCTATATTATTTAAGGCTTAAAACAGCGGACAACTAATTAAGTGGTCAAGAGGTCAGTGAATGGCCTGATGTTGGTCCACAACTTGTAATTACAAAAAGGGAGAGTTTTTCCGAAACTCTGCTCTAAAAATAATACAATTTTCTATGTAATGAATATAAGAATTTGAAGTATAAAAGGAAAGAACAAAATCTTTGCCATAACTCTGTTGTTCGCCCTTTGAATATAAAACAGTCAATAAGTGATTCTCTGACCAAATGTCACCAAAAACACAAACGAATTGTCAAACAGAATAAGAAATACAAAAGTAATGCCAAATACTGTATCGACTTTTGTTTCACATCTCATAAATAGTCTGATGTGTCGGCTCTTTATAACTAATATTAATATTAAGACTCGTATCAAAAGGCACTCAACGCTTGTCATCTCCCAAATGGAAAATTAAATATAAGCCTAATCTGTGCCGAAAACTGTATAACAATAATATTCAATGCATTCTTCACTCGTTAAAAGTGAATCAACTCATCTAATGACTAAAAAATTGCCTCACATTCGGCAAAGAGTTTTCGTTTACATAATTTTATGCATTATATTAAGACTAAAGAATCTATAGTCCAATGAATCGGAAATATTCTATTCGTTCAACAAATTCTGTTTTATGGGTAAAAAAATAAATTCCAATATTTATACCAAAAAATACAGAATATAATGAATAATAATTTTGAAATGAAATTAATTAATAAAATAATAAACAAATTATTAAAAATATATAACAAAATGTGAATACAAATGAATAAGAGATGAATTCATTTTATTCATAAATAACTGTTTGCGAAAAAGTCTAATAATTATCCAAAATATGATAAATAAAATCTATGAAATGAGCATCGAGGTTTTAGAGCAGGAATGTGCAAGGCCAAAAATGTCAGGGAGTATTTTTAAATTTTTTTAAGATTGTTGGGGTACCTCAACTCAACGGATTTGGCTACAAATCGTAGCCACCCTGCCTGGGGGGCGGGGTCAAAACTCATAGGAAAAAGGCCACTTCAAAATGATAATTTCAAAACAGGGGTATTTTGTCTATACCCCTTGCACATCCCTATTTTAGTGAGAGATTCGGATTAGATCGAAGATGCGAGAGGACAGGTAGTGTACAAATTGCTCCATTCCTTTTCGCCGGTTGTAAGACACCTGCACCCGTACGTGTTGGTCATATTTAGGAATGTGCGCTAAGTATGTGACTCATACTTGTCTGCAATAATGTTCAATATATTCATTTTGCTCGATAGTAGCGGCACATGTATTGAATAGAGACCCTGGAGCAAATACTTTTGTGGCAAACTAAGCCATCATTAGAATTTTAAAATATGACCTTTTCTTTAATCGACCTCTTGTTCATCACTGGTTCAGAGCAGACATAATCTTAAAATTAATGTATTGTTTGAAACTATAAAGCGAACAATGAATGCAAAAGAGAGCTAAGAGTGAAGAGTGAGAGATAGAAAGTCGGAGTTAATTAAGCGATCGTTAAAACGCTAATTATGTAGAGCCGACTGATTAGATCTGAATTAGCTTTTAGTAGTTGACTAATAAAAGGCGTATTGAGTGAAGTGAGACTGTAGTGAGACTGTAGTCTCCTTTATCAGTGACGAACACAAATGTTTTGCAGTAGAAATCACATTCAATTTGCGCTTCACATCCATTATATCCATTATATTAGTTAACATTCAATTTATCAAACAGTTATGGCCAGCCATTAGCCCAAACTGGCAGTGCTTTTGTTTTTCAATCATACAATTAGTTACGTATCCATCGAAGGCTACATTATTTCGGCCGATTAGCTGCCAATATGTTATTGTGTTCGTACTCTCCGTCCTCTTCACTACTGTTAGTGCTTTTAATACGATCAGCAAAAGCAATGAAACGACAACTAAGCGATGTGTTTGACTCAATAATGCCTGCGCTCTATGCCAGTGCCTCTATGCCTATGCCATCACTCTTTCATTGCCATCAAATTGTTTCAACATTTTCTCCGTCGACGCAATGGACACAAGTATTGCTCTATTCTATACATACAGTATATCCAGTATATAAAGCACTGTTGGAAAGCCATTCACTTCTCTATCAATCAAATCATTGCCGAAATCTTAATGTTTTTCTAATCTTTGACTTTTCCTAAAACTTTTTTCTATCCCATAATTATCCGCTAAGTCTTTGATTACTCTTTCTTTTATTCTAAACTTTTTATATTAAATATGATTTAGTTTTATATTTGTATTTGTATTTCACATTAGATTTTGTATACATTAAAAAAAAAGAGAATAAAAATTTGCTCTAAAACTGATTTTTATGTTGAAATGGATTTTGTAATTAAATTTAATTGATTAGCGAAAGTGAGTATAAAGTTTGTGTTGTATGTGAGTTATTGATTGCATTGAATAGTTGGGCGCACAGGGAGTAGAGGATTGTCTGACATGACGGCTGTTGCTGACAAACATACGAATAGAGTTGAGTCGAGTCTTGCGACCGACGGTCTCTCCGCTTCTAATTACACGACAAATGGGAGTCAATGGTTATCGGGTGTGTAGGCCTGTGTTGCCTACGCTCACTGTGCTGTCTCTCTGAGCGCATAAGTGCGTATCTGTGCGCACAGTAGAGTATGCCTGTGTTGGGCAGTTGGCTGTGTTTCATACAATCCAATAAAAGATCATCAATTGCTAAGTCTTTTCTTCTCAATATAACAACGATATATATGAGAGCGAAATATTATGGTATATATGATGTGATGGTCGGCCTATTGAGTCACAAATACAGACCAGTGAATAGAGAGCACTGCAAGAGTGAGAGCGCTGGGAGAGGGATGAGAGAGGAATGGGAGAGTGGAGGGAAGGTGCAGGCAAGAGAGGAAGAGAGCAGAGTGTAAGCGCAGCAATGGATTGTTGGCTGTGCCGCGAGTGTTGGTGAGAGTCTAATAGAGCACAGCTGTTGGCGACACAATGCCTGATGAATGGATTGGAGCACAACTAGATTTCTCGTTGGCAGCACTTATTGTGCTTTACTCACAACTAAAGCCAAATACAGTGAGCGCTTGTATAGAGAGTTGGCGTTTGCCCTAACTTTTTGGTTATTAAGTTTTATAAAACTCAATATCACTCCAATGTTATATTGTTTGGCCTTAAATAATGCATGTTTTATATACTTTACTTACATTACCTTACATTACATTACATTACATTACTTATCCCGGAATACAGTTTTCCTAATGTCTTATCCAATCATTTATGGATAACGAATATATATTTCATTTTTCTCTCAAATAAATTTCATCAATAATTCAAATATAATTATATTTTTCTGAATTTATATTAGTTTTTAGTGATTTTTATTAAACATGATTTTATTTTATTCAAAAACAGGGGGATAGCCATTGCAGTCCTTATATTATAATTCAATATCCGGTGCTTTACTGTAAAGACAAATTGATGTTAAATATTAATATTATTATTTAATTAATGAAAATTTTAAAAATGGATTTTCTATTACCGGTAAATGGTCTGAAAATCTTCATTAAATAATTATTATTTATCGGGGTTTCAATCAAAATGTTCGCTCTTTTAATATTATCTAAATTAATATCAATCTTAGTTCAAAGAAAGGTCTACCTTGAGGTCAATGAGGGATTAGATGAGATTTTGCGCTAAATTTTAAGTTATTTCGGAATTTTGTAAATTCAAACTAAAATAGTTAAGAAAATCTAAACAAATGCAAGAGCAGAGTAAATCACATTTTTATAACGGGTACAATAATTTTGAATTCAACCTTCCCTGAACATCCTTTGACATTTTTGTTATGTATATTTGGTATTAATATTTAAGAATTTGATTTTAAATATTTCAAACATTAAAAGTATTTGTGATATAATGTGAATAATCTTATGAATGGAAAGACTTTTCTGAATCTGAGTTGGAATTTAAGAATTTATTTATACGATTGCATAACAAAAGACTACAATTATTATCAATAATAATGCCTACAAATAGACCACATTTGCCAAGATTTGCGATCTGTTTAGCAATTGTTGAATAGGTTTAGAGCTATGAAGAGTGAGTTTCTCAACAATACTGTAAGTAAGGCTAAGAACGTGTAGAGATATGGCCACCGATTATCAGATTCAGTGGCGACAAATAGCAAAAGATGGTAAGGGATGGTAAGGAACAGAACAGATGTAGCGGTGGTTTCATATTGTACTCGTTTTTTGCGGATCTCTTTTGTAAACAAACTCTCAATGAAATATGTTTTGCATATATATGTGATCAGAGCAACAATTATTCATTTATCAAACGAATGTATGAATAGTAAAGAAAAACTTTTTATAGTTTAAAAAAAGGCTCAGAAGAATCAAAAGTCATTTATATCTTGCGTTACTCTCCCATTCAAATGGCTGTCATTAGTAGGCGTGAACCGACGATTGTATCTTCTGGTGCATCAAAATATGGGTGTTTCAGACCTACACTCTCGCTCTCTCGGCTACAATGTTTAACGCGCTGTCATTTACGCGCTTTTGACTCCTTTTCAGTTTTTCTAATAATACAACTTTTGTTAAGTTTAGTAATACTACAAATTCAATGACAAACTTGACTCTCATTTCCAATTCTATGGCAAATATTATCAGACAATAAAGTGTTGACATTCTATGCAAGTGTTGCCAACTTTTGCCGGAAAATAGTTGGAAACTCAACCAAATGTGTTAGACATCCATAACATTTAAGATCACTAATGAATAAATATTTTGTCGCTATTCAAGTCATTTGAACTTTTTATCTAAGAATGACTGACTATTGACTGACTATCCTGACTATCATATCAGGGTTAGTCACTGGGAAGAAGCAAAATGCCTCAAATATTTGGCCTAAATAGGAGTTATTAACATTTCAAGAATATCCTTGAGTGTTGAGAATATTCGCCTAATTCTAATTGAAATATATTTTCATTAATTTAATGATTTTCTAAATGGATTCTAAATTTTATTTAATCTGAAATTAATGATAAAATATTTCATATCAAACATCTATAATATCTTTATATTATATCCGAATATTTTATAGTCGACTGAAATACTATTAATAATATTAATCTAATTTAATATTTAATAACTCAATATGCGATCTGGTTATGAAAAGAGCTAACTGTTCAGCACTGGTAATAAAATGCTAAGCAAATAGGAGTCACGCGCCCGGCCTTTCAGTGGTCAAAAATAATGGTCAATTTGGCCTTTTGTTGCAAACCTTTTAGTCGTAAATATATATTTCATAGTTTGAATACTTTTCTATAACAATAACAATAGTAAGAGTGGAAGAGAACAGTTGTATTGTTAGAATGCTTTTTGCCTTTAAATTACATATTTTGTGCCCAAAAATCTATAACAATATTTGCTTTCATGTCATACATGAAGAGGAATAGTAGAGGGAATTGAGTTTTGCCACTTTAGTTGAGAGGCATTTAAAGTAAACAATTCATTAATTGGCGTCAAATTTCAGTGAATATCTGCTGCAATCATATACTTATGATATACTCTAATATGCAATCATAACGTATTATCAAAGTCTCGCCTATTCTGTTGAGCAGATTATATAATTACTAAAGGCGTGATTCACTTCTGACATCGACTATAACTTATTAATTCACTTTTCGCTAATACTTTAATTATAGTGTATTTCGTGAGACTCACAGAGCATAGCATAGCATAGCATAGCATAGCATAAGAACAGAACAGAACTGCTTATAAAATGTTGGATCGCTTTTCGCGTTCATTATTAAGTTATCCTCATATCTGACAGCGATTTACTTATAGTTCGTTTATTCTCAAAAACGTTGAAAAAATGCAGTAATAAATGAATCATATAATGAAGAAAAATACCTTTTCTTGGCTTCGATAAACTTTTATAACAATATCTTAATGAGGCACTAAATTTGTGCTTAAGCTAATTTTATACATTTATATTGTAGTCTTCGTTAAATAATTTATTATTGGGTCGAAAGTATACAAACAAAAAAAGTTCATTAAATTATTATAAAGGTATTCAATGCTCTCTTAATTATGTTAAGTCATTATAATTTTAACAAAACAAAAGTTATGCAGAAGTTTAATGAATATATTTAAAAAACAGAAAATTGAATTTTTTTGTTAACATCAAAAAAGGAAAACCTGACTGAATACTGACTGAACAGAACATTAAGCACACAATATGTCGTTAAATGCTTTATTGCCAAAAATATTACAATAAAAGACATTTGAATAATACCTTCTCTTTTTTGGATACATTTGTTCTGCAAATACATTCAATTCAGACATTAGTTTGTCGTTCTATTAAACAGCCGTAATATTAGGGTGCGAGTCATCCATGACCTGTCACCCATTTGGCCAGCCATATATTGCTTAGACTTAGTTTTATATAAAACAGGGATGCTGAACTGTGGCTTAGTCTACAGGTCCTATGCATTTATAAAAAGTGGTAGATTTGTCCCCAAATAAAACGCCAAAAACGCAAAATTGACTGCTTTTAAAGCTCCCCCAAAATAAGAGCTGTAAACCAATTGAGCCAATTGAGCCTGGCTCCTAGAATGCCATACTGTATCACTGAATTTCTGTTATTAAGTCATAGATTCTGACAAATTACTTCTCAATTAGTTCTGGTTCTGTATGAAACTGATTCCGAGCAAAGAAACCAATTTTACGCTAAACAGTAGCCGAGGAGAGGGACAGAGGGGTAATGCAGGGGTAATGCGTTTTATGACTTTTATTGAATGTACAAATACGACAATACCGGCTCTTTTGCTCTTTGCCTCTCTTTTTCTGGCGCTCAACCATTAGATTTATTTTTGGTAACATTTGGTTTTCGGCTAATCTCTCATCAATTATAGCTTTTTTCGACAATTCATGAAAAGATTTTGTTTTTATTAAAAATAAATTAATAATTTTTAGGCTAATAATTAGTATTTTGTTTTATTCTCGTATATAGTCGTGAAGTCATGGTTTCTCAGATATGATAGCTTTAATTAAAGTTCTGATCCTATACTTACTTATACCTTAAGTTGAGTTACTTTTTAATTATTTAATTAATACATGATTTTTGTTTAATTTAAAAATATACTCAAAATATTTTTGGTTTTATTTCGCAACAAAAATACAAATTTAATTAACATTTTTAGATAAAATATAATATAACCGAAAACTTATTATTTTTGCATAAAAACAGTGATTCCATCTTTTTTTGGCTGACAGGCCGTAAAAGTTTAGATTTGAGTATTAGTCGGATAGGTATAAACCCTGGACTACCGGAACATGCCTTACATTAGCTTTTGTTAGAAGCGATCGCTGATTGAGACCTCAAATGCTATACTTAAGGCACAAAATCTCATTTGTCATACAAACAGAATAGAGATTAGAAAATGGTTTTCAATGATTTGAATGATTTATTTAGTATAATAGAGATCGAATTGGGTAACTATAACAAGATTTGTGGTATTTCCCATGACCAATGCCTAATACCAGGGCTGGATGGATATGGATAAGAGTGTAGCAGAGACATACTGTACAAGCATTAGCATACGATCACATTAGCAATGCATTTGACAAACTATAGACTCCATTGACTAAAACGTATTCAACAATAATAATGAATCGATTGAAAGCCAATTGAATTCCCATGAATTGGTCGCCCAATCGATGTATTGCATCCGATCTTTGTTTGTATGCTTCCAATCAATTCAAACTCAGAATCACATGAAATTCAATTAAATTTAATTGTGTTCTTTGTACTTTACATACGCATGTAATACCAGGATAGTCTTTTAAACGATCCTTTTATTCAAGCAATAAATTTATTCATTTGAATTAACATTAGACTACTTGAGGCGCAAATTGTTTTTTATATTTAAGAATTGAGTTTAAAATATAAATGAGATTCAAAAATAAGATGACTTTTAAAAATAATATCAAATATATTATCGATTAAATGAATGAGACTTTATATGAGATGAAAAATGATTTCATAAAATAATTTTTATATAAATATTTTAGAATAAAATTTATTTTTAATTTGACCTCAAATTTAATTTATTAGATAAAACATAAATACCATTAAATTTATGGCTATAGAAGAGGAGATTTTAGTTGGGCTTTAGTAGTAAGGAATGGTAGGGAAGAGCGAATTAAAGTCAACTCATAATTCTAGAGAATCGTGAGTTCGGTATGTATTTTGACAAATAATAGTTATTTAAGCAAACATTAAGTTTTATGGCATCAAACAAATGCTGTTTATAAAACATTATGATTATTATTATTGTCCGTCTTATCATAGAGTGGTCTACGAGAAGGAGAAGCTGTTTGTCATCACACGGAATGAGAGGCACAGAGAGGGAGAGAACATAAGAGCTAACAGTTCTGGTTATTCTATTGTTTGAGATATCGTTATATTAAGTAATATAAGTTATATATAAATCGTCGTCTCTTAACGTTGTGCTATTCAAGCCATTGAATCCATTGAATCCATTGAATCTGATGAATATCAATGTTGGGACAGCTGTACACAAGCCAATTGGATGAGCACAGGCTCACCAACACATACACAATTCATATATACAGATATGAGTTCACAGAATAACATAGGGGAAAGAGAGGGAACAGTTTGATTGGAACAGTTATAAGTAGTGTTGAGAGAGAGAGAGAGAGAGAGAGAGAGAGAGAGAGAGAGAGAGAGAGAGAGAGGCATAGCATGCTATGATATGATGATAGCACTGATCATTTGAAGCGCTAATATGTGATACTTTTGGTCAAATGTTTTTATGTTTGCGCTTCGAGTGATTCGAGTTTGGAGTAATAGAAAGCACAGTAAGTATAATAAGGATCGAAAGCATATGCGTTGGACGGACGGACCCAAGTATTGGATTTATTGTTTGAAATATAATACTCTGAACGGCTATATCGCTCTATCGGCTCTCAACTCAATGCATGTGATGTTAGCAGTTATTCAATGAGGACAGGCATTATGTTTGCACTAAAAGCCATAATATTATATTCATTTTTCCAATTCTATTGTTCCTCAAAAGCACTTCCAATCTGTGACTCTTTTATTAAGATTTGATTTAAATGTTTAATCTTTTTCTGCATAACATTATAGCGAAGACAGCAGTGAAGCCATAGAAATAACTTTATGAATGGCTATATGACTAACACAACACTTGTGTCACTCATTAATGCACTCTATATTGAAATATCAATATAGCAGTTGTTCCGGATTAGGATTTTGCCAAAATGTGCCAGTCAAGTCAATTCGGGCCAATATTGCAGAGGTGCGGAAGGTAGTTAGTTTCAGGGTAGTGTTCTGACTGATACTCACAAGAATTTTATTAAATGAGAGGCAGAAAGAGCTTAAAATTACAAAATGGGCTCAATATTAATGTTAATAAATAGACGTTAGCTGTGAAGTAAAGATTGGAAATACGGGTCAATTTTGCCATTTACTCAGATTCTTAGCTATGGTTTGATTGGAAATTGCATTCAAAAGTCGAATCAATTTATGAATTGGATAATCGATGGACTCATATGAGAGCAATAATACGAACGAATCTATTACTGAATGATTGATCAAACAATTGCTACAACAGATCGATATCCAAGTGATTAGTGACAACTTTCTGAGTATATTGGCTTTGATTCTGCAGATAATTTATTTGATTCTATGCCATAGCCTATCTGTACTGTAGAGGACAAGTCTTGAGCCAATAATAGCTAAAATAAATCGAAATATTTCCAAATAAAGGACTAATAGTAATAACTTTATTACTACTCTGTTATAAACATTGAATGGAAAGAATCGGAAAATATAGTGAAAGAAATAGTGATTTGAAAAGCACTGTATATTCTATGTTAGGAATAAAAAGGAGAGAAACATATTGCCATCAAATGCCAGTATTTGTTGCTTTTTTGAACGCAATTTTCGTCTTTTATTATAACCGGTAAATCATATTCGTTGAGCGAATAATACTTTTTGAGACACAGTTTTGACTCTATTTGATTGACGAAACTAATGTACGGGAAAATACATGAGCTATTTGTGCCGCACATGACTGACCAATGACTTAGTGCCCATGCTTTTGGATAACTGATATTTATGATGATTATTAGCCGAGAAAATCATTGACTTAACTCATACGGTGCCCAATAGTACGTCAATTCATTATTTTAATTATGACTTTAAGACTCACTCTATTTATTATTATAGCAATAATTTTATTTAGTTTATTACAGACCATAAACTCGGCCAAAATTTTTCCTAATTTTTATTGGTTTATATGAACAAAAAGTTAACTGAATTTTATTTAAAAATAGTTTTACATAATTTGCATATTTTTGATATAATTACGACTCATATAAGAAAACATTTTGAATCAAATTATAATTATTTTTGTATAAATAATACAATAGTTTTGGGAAAATCAAATGAATTATTCATGAAATGGATCATCAAATCTAATCAAATCTAATTAACTCATTACAATCAAAGCCTACAATCAATGGCAAAGACATCCGATTATTCATTTGCTGTTTGTTTGTTATAGGAATTCATTTACATATTCACTATAATTAAGTCATTTTATTCATATTTATTTCCGAACAAAAGATGAAAATTTCAGCCAATCTCTGATTAGACTTTGAATTCATAAATATATAAAACATCTGAATTGGATTCACACAAAAACTAGATTATATTCTTGTCGTCTCATAAAATTTATTTGATTTAGGAAGTGTATAAAAATGATTTGGAATTTTCTCATCAAATATTAGATAGATTTAAAATAAGTGAAGTTTTATAGTAATATTCAACAATTAAAGCGCAAAACATTTCCTCTTCCTCTCTATGAAAATAAGTTCAGATATTTGTGATTCATAATAAACAGTAAAAAATATATTTTATTGAAATTAGATGATTAGGATTAGTGATCATTGAATATATTTTTAGTCCAATTATTATTAAATATAAAACGGATCGTCAAATGAATGAATGCAATCGACTCTTACAGTGTATTTGAGTATAACTTATTAAAGTCGCGCCTATTGTATACATTTGTCTCCTGTAGTTGTGATGCATATGAACTGCAAAAGTCATGAATGAATGTGAGAGAGAATATCAGAATAATATTTAACATAACAATAATTCAGTAGCGAATGCCGACTACAAGAACAGACAATTCATATATATTGCGGTGATTTTTCTGCGGACGCGTGCACTGGATATCCAATTTGATCTCAAATTTAAATCTTATTATCATTTTTGGTGAGAGAGAGAGAGAGAGAGAGAGAGAGAGAGAGAGAGAGAGAGAGAGAGAGCATAATATAAACTCGCAACTTTTTATAATAATTATTCAATAGAATTGATGCAAAAGTTTATCTCATTTTACTGTAAAGTCTGTACACTATTCATAATATTTATTCACTATATTCGAGTTCATTTTAAATACAGCCAAAATCTAATCATAAATAAATCATTTATCGGTTGAATCTCATATACGGTATATAAAGCAGAGCTAAAGAAAATGTTGGGAATAATAAATTGCTCCGAATGATTACAACGATATAATTTGGTTTCACATTTAATTCAATGAATTCAAAATTTTTTCTGTGAATAAATATGAATAAATTTTTTCTTCGCAAACATTTTTTTCCTTTAATAATATTCTCTTAAAAGAAGTTGAGTTAAGCATAAACTGATGGCTAATAAAATGAAAATTATCCATAACTTAATAATAGTTAATAATAGTTAAACAGATGATTATATGGTAAGAACGCGTTCACTCCAATCGATTTCATTCGACCAAAGGCTATGAATAACTATTTTTCTTCTCTTATAAGTGCTATAATTCAAACTTCAGAAACAGTTTCACAGAAAAAAATATCCAAACTTTTGTATCGCCCGAAAGAATATCTTTTTTATATAATATATAATATATTCACTTAAAATATTATGAATTAAAGTAAAATTTGCAAAAAATATACAAAATTATAAATTTTTGAATGAATTGCTGTCATTATAGTTAGTACTAAATAATGATGAATTAGTTAATGATATTTAGATATTCACTTCAATTAAATTATTATTAAGTAATGAAAGTTTTTAAGATTATAGATATTAAGCTCAAAGAATATCTTCTGTATTATTACTAATTTTATTCATATCATATACTTTTCAAATCATTAAAGCTTTTTTGTCTCAATTAAAGCTGATTTTTGTTTTTTATATAAAATGTTTTATAATAATAAAAAACTGATTTCAAGATTAATGTTAATTATAAAACATTTTACTTGATTTCAATGATTTAAATATGAAAAACAGGAAAACTGTATTAAAATATATTAAAATAAATTATAATATTATATAACATCTAAATAAATGTAATGAAAACTCTTGAATAAGAAATTAAGTGAACACTTATACTGCTATACTGTATAAGAAATTCGTGCAAAGAAAACAAAATGACAAACGAAAACAAATAAAATAATTCACGAGAAGTGTTAAAAAAGTATTTTTATTTTTCAATTCTGAGTCTAATCTGAAGTCTGAAACATAAAACAGTGTAAGAGATGGAGAGAACAACTACTTATATAATCGAATAAATTAAAAATAATTTTATATAAAGTGTATGACTTGTATGACTCGAAGCTATTCCTATGATTTATTGCGCTTAAGATCATTTGTGAAGAGAGAGCAGAAACAAAGTTCTGAACTTAAAAATTCATAGTAAAAACTCTGTTGAAAATGTTTGTTAACCGAAAAAATAGTTTTGCAAAATAAAAAATATATAATTCTTTGCACAAAATGATTGTAGACTTAAGGGAGAAGATAGCGAACAAACTGATGCCATGCCATCCAATGCATCCCATGCATAGATATAGGGACTGAACCGGCAATTAATGTGTCAGAAGACGAAAACAGATGAAGTTATCACAAGGTTACGGGCCTTCACTTCCTGAGGACTCGAAGCATGTATTCGTGATGTGGTATTTGTTTTCAGCAATTAATATGAATTATCATAAGATTACTGCCTTTAATAAAGGGGACGAACGCCAGGCCAACAATTTATTTAAAGCTCGTTCATTACAGTGCACTACAACTCACACCCAATACAAGAGTCAATGTATACCTGAATACTGTATGTAATACTTATGTATAAATTGTATAGAATTGTTGAGAATTTAAGTGAAACAACACATTCGTAAATATAATCCGAGTGAAAGTTACTTCATTTCCAAGCAGACTGACTGAGTGTGCAGTTTGCACAGTCAGTATTTCTGTTTAACATTTTGTATAATAAGAGCTCATTAGCGGTCATTTGCTTCCGAACTGAAACTTACAATGAATTCTGATTGAGTAAACACAGATATTTTGAGCCTTTATTATCACATCGTTTATACTTTATTATCATTTAATTCGATTATAATTCAAAAGATATATATAATTAGTGCTAACAGTATTAGAACAACAAAAAATGTCCGTCTGATTGGATTTGAGGAAAGATGAAAAAGAAAATATCAATTTTATTATCTGACAAGAACTCAATTTATAGCATAACTATAGTAAACATATTTAAGGCTATCAATACTTTTTTTTCTATTCGAGTTTTAACAAAAAAAATTTCCTTAAAAGATGGCAAAAGACTATAATCAGAGGTAATTATAGTTTTATGAGATTTTAAAAGAGAAGTAAATTTTTGGAACAAAAATTATGAAACCCTTTAAAAATAATTTGTTATATAATTTATAAGAAATTATGTAAATAAATATCCTCTCAAATCGGTATTTAATAAATAATATTTATATATAATATAAGAAAAAATAAACTGAAAAATAAATGCTTATAAATAAAACTCATCAAACATTTGGGATATAATTAATTAATTTTCGAATTCCTTAACTCTAATAATAATGAATTGGAAATTAGTTGTTATATAAGTTTTATTAGACTTTTTAATCGTTACATATATTGTCGACACATAATAACTGACTGCAAAACATAGCCTTTGGCTCTAATTTAGAAGCAAATCATGACTTCATGTATGCCCAGCACTAGAATAGTATTGCAATCGAGTTGGAAGAGTGCGGACAATAAGCCATAAGATTTTGAACCTCTTTTCTAATCATAAACTTATTCCTCTCATACAGAGTAACCATTTTTATAATTAATTTTTTGTTGCCTTCAATTATTCTCATTAATTAATTCTGTTTGAAAGACATGTCAAACAAATTTAATAGCAATAATCAAGGGGTCAAAAGTCAAAACAACAAAATTCTTTGCTTCGCATTCAATGTTCAATTTTATTCAGTATTGAAATTATAGCTAACTTTAAATTATGTAATCTTTTCAAGCATTTCAACACTTTTAGCATAATTTATAAATGTAATCAATGTCAGTTGACTTACTAGCCATGTCAATTTTGAAAAATTATCATTCCAATTTAACTCATTAACAGCATGAAAAATGTCCTTGTTAATAATGATTAATAAGTTTAAAATATTTTTAAAATCATTTGACTATTATTTTTGATTATATTATTCTTTTATGTTCTCTTAAACTAATCGTAAATATATTTATATTTTATTTCGATTGAAATGAACCGAAAAATTCAAATATTAATACAAATTTCAATTTCGAATATAGAGTCCAAGAAAAGTGAGTTCAGCTAACAATTGAATTTGGATTCAGTTTTTTCAGTGCAATATTGGCCTCGATGTCGCTCATGTATATTAGCATTTGAATAAAGGTGCTGTCAATGCATCCCTCAGCAACTTACCCAACACAGGCAACCGACTCGGCAGTACATAGAGAGCACAATAAGGCAATGTTCATAAATCTTTGCTCAAACAGACCTACGCTTACAATCGAGAAAAGACTCGTTTTGTATATAAAACATGAGAGAAATTATTGTTAAATTAGACAATAAGTTCAGATCAGATACTATATTGTGTTTGGTTAAGCAAAAGGCGCGTTCAAACGAGTCTACACTCTATTATACAGACTTATTGATAGTATGTTTTATTTCTGCGAAATAATATTTGAAAATTATTTCAATAGATTTAAAAACAGTTTTGAAAGCAATAAATAAGTAACTGTTCGCCAATTTATTTATGAATCATATAAATGGATGCAATACTTACTGTAGTACTGAAATATATGAGCATTTTATTCATTCAGTCGAAAACATATTTTAAATTCAAGCCATTCATAGAGAAAATTATTAGTTTTAATGACATATAATCGCAGCTGAAGTTTGAATTTCAAATCTATTGTATCCGAAAAACTCATTTCATTTGAATCCTTGAATAAGAATATAAGAAAACAATATTTTCGAATGATTTCAATTTATTCAGGCAAAGTTAATTTGCCCTCGAGTTTACCCTTATATTAATGTCCGTCTATCCGGTGCTTTGAAACATAAATATACTCGGGGCCAAAGTTTCCCTACTTTTATACAATTTTGAAAATTGGAGCTTCAATTGAGATGTGAGCGACTATTCTGAGCAATTATTATCACCAATGAAAAATGAAGGGGTACTCAAATACTACCATGGTCACCAAATAGTTATCTATACCTTGCATGCCTTCCAATGGTATTCGTCAAAAGTCAAGCAAAATGTTAACAGAAAACGACATTTCGGTCGCATTCGGCTATTCAAGCAAAAATCTATCAAGATCACCATTTCCTGAAGAAATAGCTTTTTACGCGATTTTAGAGCCATTTTGCCAATCGATCTCTATTTCTGATTATTATTATATTCAGTAAATTCTAACCAAATTCTAATAAATATCCCGAATATTGAACTTTCATTTGGAATAAATTAGTATAAAGTAGGGGACGTGCAAAGGGTATGTATAGACAAAATAGCCCCTGGGTTTTGAGGCCTGTGCTAAATCCCTGCCGATTTTTTCCTAGCGTACAAATGACTGAATTTCGGTTAAATTCGCTATAAATCTAACTAAATTAAGGCTAAATAGGGCTTAGTTTAGCTAAATTGGGTCGAAATTGGATCAAAATCTGCTAAAAATATTTTCGACTTCAACTACATTTTTGTGACCATTTTGGTCGCCATTTACCCCCCACTATACCCCATGTCTCGACCGACCTTGCACATCCCTAGTATGAAGTTTGAACGAAATGACCGAAAAGGACAATAAGTGCTGGGTAAGTCTGAAATACTTTAATCTGATCGTATGATACGATTTGATTGGTCTCTACAATACTCTGTGAGATAAGTGAGTCGTAAAAAGTTATTAAGATTTTAGTGAAGTATTGCAAGTGTTGTGAATCGATTGGTGCGATCGACAAATCAGGTTATTATAAACCTATTACCAAAATCAGGCAAAACGTATCTCTTTATCGCATATACTCTGAAGACTTGCAGTCATTCAGCAGATGTCTTGGGAGCGCATCTGAAGCACCGGTACAGCACTGGAAGGCCTGAACGGCATTAAACTATCATTAATCACAGGTCGGATGACATGTGACAACAACTGGCAAATTATTAAAGCAAATAGTATTACACTTTTGGCTGTATTAATATCCAAAGCATTATCACAACAGTCAGAGTCAGTCCGAGTGTTGTATCGGAAAAAAGATTCGTTTTTCTCACTTAATGTCAATAATGTTTGAATGAATCGATGCATACATTACTCCAAATATGAATACAGTATAAGAGAATTGATTGCCATTTGACTCAAACAAAGCTTTTACGCAAATAATTGTGTTGTAATCAAACATTAAAATTATGCACATTTAGCACACGTTAGCCATTAATGCTATTAATCATTATTTAATCTTTTCATATAATTCTAACAATAAGTGTATTCATAGCATAACTTAACCAATGATTAGCTCAATGTTCAGCACTCACCTCAAAACACAGGGGGACGGGGGGGGGGGGTTTGCCAATTTCAAAACTCATGGGTGGTTTTGTCTAACTAGCCTTTACAGCAGCGGACCGCAGGGTTCAAAAATAGTTTTAAAAAGCAAGTTGAAATTTATGCCAAAAGCATATGAACTTCTTAGCTCAAGATCACGCATATCCAAGATAACTATTACTAATTAAGTATTGTTTGCAAACAAACTAATAATTAGAGTTTTTGTGAGTCAAGTCAATTGAATAAATGATTCATTAGAAGTCATTTCTATGTTATTCGCACTCAAACCTCATATTATTAGTAATGTCTTATTTGTCTGACTCTATGAACTGGTTTATGCACAGATTAATTATGAAAGCATACTGTCAGTATACTGGCAAGTATGCGGGTGTTTGGTGTAGAGCATTAGAGCAGTATTCCCGCTGTCATTATTATGTGAACGGCTTTAACAGAGAGAACAACTAATTCGCGCACTTTGTCTGTAAATAAAAGAACACGTACTCTGATGTACAGCAGAGGAACTGTAGTCTGTTTGCCAGTTTGTACGGCACAGCACTACAGTCTGTAGACAGTACTGCACAGAACTAACTACACGGCATAACTCAGCGGAATGATCACTGAAAAGACCGATGAATTTTTTATTGCATTCAAACTGCAGACACAAAAAAGTCTTATTCGTCTTAGGCTTAACTGAGTGTAGAATCAGTTGTACTGCAGGTCTGAACTCAAATCGATTGCAAATTCTTCATTGTATTACTTGTATCACAAACTTATCGTTGGCTCCAATACTCAGTACCAGTGCTAGAGATAAGTCGCTTACGATTTGGTGACATCTTTGGAAGCGCTCAAAATGTGGTCATTTAGTTATGATTAGAATTAAGCCGAAGACATGTAATCATCTTTTGTTTGCTCTATCAATACAAATATTGATTTGTTCTTACAGTGCAGGTGAAGGTGACTCTGCATTAGGGGCTGTGCAGAACTGCCAATGGAAACGCATTGGCAGAACATTGTCGAGAAATGGGCAAAAGACATATTTCAGGTTCGGCTCAAAATGTTTAGTATTATAGCATTTTAATTGAAATTCATATCAATAAATGATCCGAATGCTTTTATATTTTTCATTTTCATTTGAATTTTGAATAAATCTCTACCAGCTTGGACAATTGATAATTGACATGTTATACCTGATTGAATTCAGTTATAATTCACAATTTTAGTTGAAATTAATATAATTTTCTAAATGATAAGCTCTATTGGGAAGATTCAAAGTCAACTAGTTGATATTGTTTAGAAATAGTCAAGCACTTGGACAGATGACATTTCTCATTTTGTCCGCTCCTAACATATGTGTCCCCATTATCTCGTCTCTAGTAATAGCAGAGAATAACAGTAACAACAAAACGGATCGTCATTTCGACCAAAATATTGCGAATATGTCTGCAGAAGAAAACAGAGCAATAGTTGATGTCTGATCCCTGAAGAATAGGGACAGTAGTAGTGAATGACTACCACAACAAAACCATAGCAACACTCAAATGAGAATCAGTTAATGGTTTGAATGCATATTTCACTTTATTTTTATATTAGGATTACATGAATTCGCGACATATTTTTCATTACAATATACTATACTTTCCTTCAATTAATGGATAAAAAGAAAATATATTTTTTATTTACAGTATATTTGGGGACAGAATAGAAGGAAATGTTAAAAAACTAGATTTAATGCGAATATACTTTTATTCCTGAATAGTGTTTACCCTCTACTCAAATATCAGGGGAGCAGAGCATCAAACTGTATGAGCTCTGACTCGGTCTAACTCAAGCTCCGAGTGAAGGGAGAGCTGTATTGTGGCTCCAATTTAGACTTCTTGATACCAGTGCTCGAGGCATGACATTAGTTCTACTCTATGCGCACTATAATAGTAGAGATACTGTACTGTAGTGTACAATATATGTGAAACTTACGATTCAGTACTGAATCTCCATCTCCTCTATAATTCTGTTGTTCTCTCCTTTTTTGTACTCATATTCTCTGTTATTCTGTCGAATCAAATGAGATGTAAAAGAATGCCTAAAGCGTTGATTCGCTTGCGATCTGAGCCTACAGTTAATGCTATGAGAAATACAAAACGTGTTTAAATGTTTCATTGAATAACAATCAAAACTAATCGGACAGACGCTCATAACTCTCATCAATGCATTCCTGGAAACCCAGTCATCATTGAAATCAAGGCATCCCTTCGACAGTCCCTGAATCGCAAAATGGATTCCATATAAGTTTTGGCGAACAAAAACCATGACTCAAATGATTATTGAATTTTATAATAGATTTTTGGGTTAGAATGAGATAATTCTAAAATTCATCTCTCATTCAATATGAATGCAAAAATCCAATAATAATCGACTGAAACTTCAGTTTCGATTTACATTTGATTATTCCGATCGATCACAACAGAGATGTCAGGGAAGCGAACAAATGCTAATCGATTTGATAGTATTTAAGAGTTATATAAAAGAAAATTTGAATCAATTAATAATAAAACGAATTCATTTCAATGAGTTGTTTCAGTTATTAAATATAACTTCTCTCAAGTCATCAATCATTGACTGAAAATTATTTTAATTACTTTGAATTCATATAAACCTATCGATCATAAAGTCTATATAACTTACAATATATAGCATATTATATAACAATTTTGCATTTGATATGAGAACTGTTTGATCGCTTAATTAGGTATCAGAGGATAGAAAGACATATCAATAATAAAGACTTTTATTATTTTATTTGTTTGTCTATTAAATCGCTTATTCTGTTTGAATCAATAATAATATCATTCAATAAAACAACTCTACTTTTGTCGCAATACAACTCTATTTCTGTTAACAAAGTATACAAAAGGAGAAGAATATATCGATTTATAGGAAGCGAAACAAATGAAATAAAAATTGAAAAAAATGAAAATAAAATTTTATTCAATAGTTTTAAAATGATTTTCTGTATATATACTACAGAAGAATTGTGTCTCTTCTTGAATGTTGCAAATCATGTAGATTATGGTAATATCAATATTTCATTTGGGATATAAAAATATTTTTTAAGAATATCTCAATCTTTGGTTTTATTCAAGCGTTTATTCCTCGACTTTATGATCCGTTTGAACTGAGCTTTCAAGTGATTTGTCTCAATCTTTTATGAATTGTCAGAATTATAGTAACTCTTAATTAAAGCCGTAATTATTAACTATACCTATAATTTAAAGGCAAGAAAATTGCGACTAAATGTGAAGAATGTTTTGATAAAAGAAAAACTTAATATTTCTTTAGAAACGAATTATAAAATTAATTTGAATTACTGTTGATTGAGTGCGTGCTCTGGCGTAACATAAAGGGGCGAAACACAAGTGAAAGTTACAACACTTCGATGTCTTAATTGGGTGAATGATGTTTAAGCGATCAAATATATTAATACAGCCAAAGGTAGGTTTGCTCGATAGGACTCAGTTCAGTTGAAAGCCACACCCAATAATGTAGTTTTGCTCAATTTTAGAGTCAAAAGCTATCTATGTATTCCTCGATCGACACAAAAAATAGCATAAATTGTGTTCAAAAAGTCGAATAATTAACCCAAAACTGATTGTATAAAACATACAGAGAATTAGAGTCATGTCCTCTGACTTTCATTAGATTTTAATGATCTGTAAGTTTAATATACAGTAGAGTACTGTATAGAGACTGAGTGTATAGAAAGCAGAATGAGATGCATCTTATGATTGAGTTTCTGATTGAGAGAGAGCTAACATTACCGAATCACCGGTCACTTTATAGCGAATCAAAAATCGATTCAATTATTAGTCAAAGTCTTCTTTGGGTTCAAAAAGTCATAAATAATATAATATTTGAGTTTCAAATGGATTGCAATCGTAAATAAATAAAAGGACAGAGGATTTCGATTTAATACTTTGGTTTCTCTTGTTTTACAGTCAACTCATAGAATATAATAAATCTATATTTTCTTCCTCTCATTCTCGACAGTAATCATAACGACTCATAAGATATGCTTTTTCGGGAATTTTATTAAAAAAAGATAACATTTGACAGAATTTATTGAATTGACTAGAATTACGATAACGTCTATCACATAATAAAATGCATGTCTTCTGGTCAGACAAATATTGAATGGAATCAATTAGATCCTGTGTCAGAACATTTATACCAATGTTGATTTTAGGAGAGAAACACACAAACGAGGGTCAGAGCTGAGAGAGGGGTCAAAACACACCAAACTGGCAGTTGGCTTGTGTTGTGCCTCCACTTCATTCTAATAGCAGTCAAACGAGTTTTCCACTGATGAGGGCATCAAATGTTTCAGTGGATTGCATTGTGCCTGATATTATTCAAACCCATCATATGCTCACTCTATGCTATTTAATGTCATGTCTGAGTTGTAGCCTCCCTTTCAAATAAGGTCCTACTCTAGCACACCCTTTGCAAGTACAGTGATTGCAGACACAAATCGTACATGGTACAATCGCACAGTATGATCAGCATGTAGGTTTATGCTTAAGAAACAAAACTTCCTCGTTTGAAAAATACTGCCTTGGTTAGTTCATTGAAACATGACTTATAAGAATACAGGTATACCAAGCAATAGGTGTACGAAAAATATTAATATTTCCATTCGTAATGTTTGTATCATTAATATCGTCACTGTATGTGTGAGAAGGCCTGCACAGTGTGCACAATGACAGTGCGAGTGCACACGTATTCGAGTCTGCCATCTGTCTGACGAATTAGTTAGTGTGCAGACAGTGTAGAGCGCGTACAGTATAGATGGTGTGGAGAGTGTCTGCATTGGTATGAATGGGGATTCACTGCTTTCACTCAATAGGTTTGATGACTCGAATAGTTTACAAAAGAGAAACAAAACCTAAAAGTCAGTCGACTTCGGCTCTAAAAATACTGTATAAGAAGTTTTAGCGCTATTGCGGACAATATTTATTCAAAACTGACTCAAAATCATTCAAATCAATGTCTTTCTGCTGTAAAGACAATCCCATTGGGCTTAGAGTTAGGTTTCTCTACTTAATTGTCTGAATACAGCTGCGAATATAGGTATAAATAGCACACATTTATAGCCTATTGAGTCTAATCTTTCATATTTTCAAATAAGAAATGTCATTCTATTAGTATTTAAGGATTATCAAGGTAGTAAAATTATGGAAACATGAAAGTATTGATAAATTTTGTGCATTCAGTCTATAAATAACATTCATTTTCTCAACAAGTTTTTCATTTTGACATTCATTGCTTGAGTGTTAGAAATGACCAAGCTCGGCCAGCCTTGGATATAGGGGGCAAAAATGGCGCTAAATATCGGTTTTAACCAAAAAAAAAAATAAACTCATTTATTGAACATATATTGAACAATTGATTGACCAAGGTTATTTAAGTCAAGCTAAAATTCGGTTGAATTTAGCGCAATCTTGCTAATTGGCCAGCGCCAAAAGTACTGGGGTCCTTCGTGGTTTATAACCTAGGGGGTATTTTTAAGCCATACCAGCCCTTCGACGACTTGAGTACATTTATATTTCATTTGGTTTTTATTAATCAAAAATTAATTCATTTGTTTTAATGCGCTTTTCATTCAATTCCTGTTTTGGTCTATAAGTGAAGTCAACTCTAGTCAACAGTTTCTAAAAATCAAATCCTAAGCGAGACTTATCAGCGCTGGTAATGATAATCACAATTACCTTCAAATGCATTCAAAGTCAATACAATGACTGCTATTGTGAACGAATAGATCCAAATATTTTGATTGAATATCGTTTTCATTATTAAATTGTTTGCGAAACCAATTCTTGTGTAGATTTTTGCCATCGATTTAATGAATCTGTGAATAGAAAAGAGAAAAGATTTAAAACATAAGATTGCAAATACAAGTAGAGTATAAGTTGTATTTAGTTGTATCCAGGTTCTATTAAGGTTGTATTCAGGCATATTCAAGATGGAGATTAAATCCATAAAATAAAGTGAGTTTTGAGAAGCAATTGGTTGAGTCTTGGCTTCAATTTCACGGAGACTTTGGTCTCTGACAGCAAAGATCACTGAATCGCTTCACTGATTCTCTGCTGCGTTTAGTTCTTGTTCTCCAGTATTAAAAAGAATGAGGATATGTATGAAAGCACCAAAAAAATTAATAGATACTTGTCTTCACCACAATATATATCAGTCAATAACAGTGTATAGAATATAAGCAAACTTTATAACAATTGCTTTGAAATCCATCCAAAAATAAAGGAAAATATTTTTTAACATATCATCTCTTTATTCAGACAACGCTATAGTTATGGAAATTCTTTTCATACAAAATATTATTACTTCACAAATGATTTTCTGCTCTCTGTTTGACTTCAAAAAACTGACTCTGACTACAAATACAATAAAACTGTATATAACTGTATGGAAAACACTGTAAAAAATAAAGTAAAAGAAAAAAACAGAAAATAAACGATCGTTGAAACAGAAGTCATTAAACATATCGATTGAAGGGCTAACACATCTGGAAGTCCTAAACAGCGGATTAAAGAGGCGGAGAATTGACAAAACCCTATACTCACGAGTAGTTTCAGTTCTCAATAGCATTAATGGCTTCGATGGTCTCAATACA
The DNA here is from genome assembly GCA_034693305.1 of Eueremaeus valkanovi. NCBI lineage: Eukaryota > Metazoa > Arthropoda > Arachnida > Sarcoptiformes > Eremaeidae > Eueremaeus > Eueremaeus valkanovi. The sequence goes on along the minus strand of JAQIWA010000074.1, from coordinate 4,454 downwards.
CCAGTTATTGATCTGTATTTGCATTCTAAGCATAAATACCTTAAAATAGTTTTCAATTCTTTTCTCACATTTTTTGATTCAACAAAATTTGCAATTTTTTGCTTCAGATTCAGTAAAAAAAAGTTCAATAACTGAAATGCTTTAAAACTGAAAACAGGAAATGATAGGAAAAATATTTGTGAAATAATTGGAGTGAAATTAAATATAATGTATTTTGAAAACAGAAAACCAGTGGTTAAACACATATTAATATGTTGTGAAAATTGAACGGAAAAAAGGCTGAGATGTGCGCACAAGTGATGCCATTTAGAGATTTGTTGTTTTATCGCATCAATGACTTCGAAGACTGTATTTCATTGTTTTATATTAAAGAGGAACAGAACGGAACAGACGAATGAAGACAATGGCAATGGCAGACAGTGGCACACACTTTGTTGCCTCACATACAGTATAAGGTTTGCAATCAATTTGCAGAGCAGTTAGCAGTTTATACTAACCAGTGATGCGGAAGGGCTTTATCCTCATTATCGACAAAATGGACAAAATAGCAACCGTGCCCTTCAGTCGGCCACACAGTATACCGAATAAGGCGTTTTGCAGCAAGTGCACTCTATTTTGCTTAAAATAAGCCAACATTTGCTCAATTATATCGATAACCGGTATTTCCATTGACATTGCATTGCATTTGAACATCATTTTGGTCGCCATTTTACCCCTTCCTCATCAACTAGAACAGTGGCAAATTACCCGATGCCATCTAGCATTTACCCTAACCAATAGCCCTTTTGGGGCTTACCTTCCGCATCACTGTCCTTAAATGAGTTGGCCTGCACTGGAATGAGTGCCAAATAGAGGGTTTGAAAGTATATTCACTCAAATAATAGACAAACAAAGAATATTTTAATAATAATATTAATTAATTGATTGAATTCTTCCAACTCTGCTATGATTGCAGAGATGGCAACAATGGATCGGATGAGACAAAGACAGAGCTATTAATAATAAGTGAGGAATAGAGCGACGGATATAATGATATATCACTTAATGTTAGGACAGAAAAGAGGAAAATATATGACAGAAAAAAAGGAAAGAATTTAAAAGCTATCCATTTGTGGCCATTCTGTTAACCATTTGCTCGGATGTCAAATGGCTTTCAGACACATAATTACATTATGACTATTCATGTCTTTGAAAATATGCTTCAATTCCTTTCTGATTGAGTCAATCGCATATTTAAACCCGATTTCTATTCCTATAGAGAAATCCAAATAACGGGAGAATAAAAATGTTTTCAATTATTAATCAGTTATTCATTTATAGAGTAGAGAAACGAAAATAATTAAAGAGAAAGGGCTTAACATCAAACTCAACATTGCATTGGATGACAGGAAATGATAAATCGAGTCAATCTCAGTCTTATTGGCTAATTGTGCACAATATGTGTAAACCATTCGATTATATGAATAATTCAATCAAAACATTAAACAATCCAATGATTGATATATTATTCATCAATACCAGGCTCACTCAAATCCTGGCTCTACATCAGATCTACGTTATTATGAGCTCATTAGTCAAGTATTAGGTAAATACAGGAGTACAGTAGTAGCAAGGTGGTAAGATGACCAATTAATATGCAAGCTCAATTGAATCAATAGTGAAGCCAATTAGAACAAATTGAACTCAAATTATTGTATCGTCAACAATCTGTGTCAGTCTGTATGATACTCAGCATCTGTGATGATGAGGACAATTCAGACAACCTGTGACAAACATCTGGATAATTTCATAACTGAGATGAATATTTGTGCCTGAATTGAATGCCCTGCTTGAATCAGTACAAAATGACATAGGATTTTGAATTGTATGAATAGTTTCTTAAATTGTTATCAAAACAAATAATATTAATATTCATTATATAATACTTGTTATTGTATTCTAATATTCGTTAACTCTTTTAGTACTGAATACTAATTATTAATTAGTTTTAATATTTAATATGAAATTTCAAAACACTTTTGTTCTGAATCTTCTATGGAGTGATTCATTAAAATATATGGAAATTTAATAAATTGATAGGAAATAGGGTTCAGAACACAATCATTCTCTAAGGATTTGACTTTATTGCAAAATTAATGATAAAAAATATTTTTAATTTAAATTTCAATGTAATTAACTTTTAAGCCAACGCATAGACAAACCATTTATATGAGACAAACATAACATAATATAATATTTTCAAAAATAATTTCAAACTCATGAGAAGAATAGAAAACAAATATTTAGGAAAATGTGGATTAACTCAACTAAAGTCTGATATTATTAAAAGAGCGGAAAGACATGAATTATTTAAGAAAATGAGCCGAATAAAGATTTTGAGAGCATCTGTGCCATCAGTTCCATTGCATAATATCTGTTCGCATCTCATGAATGCTATGGCAATACAGACTATACAGGCATTGAATTGCATATAATATTTATGAATATATGAGATAATAGAATAACTCATAAAAATCTCATGTTTTCCGATGACTTCGCTATAATAGAGATCAGATTTTTTTCGTAAGCGAATACATAATTAAAATAATTAATTAAATTCATTGAATAAGCGCTCAAAAGATTAGTGGAAAATAAGCAAAAATTTTTATTATACAAAATGTTTATTAATTTTTATGCAAAAATTCAGAAAAGAAAACAAAGAAAAAGGATTCAAACTATTCGTATTCAAAATCATTGGAAAATCAAGTTTTACTTAAAAATATATTCATTTGACTGCAGTTTATAAGTTATTTTCATTGAATACAAACTAATATACTGTAAGATATAATTATATTTATTAAAAGAGTCTATTTTAAGGAAAATCTTTTCTATTATTTAAGTTCTGATTTAAATTATTGGTTGGTATGAAATGAGAAATGTTCAATCTACTTTTTATTAGCAGAACTTCTGACCCGAATCTAAATTTACTTAATTTAAGCGACTTATAAAAAATAAATAAAAAACAATAACTATTAAAGATTAAGTAAAATCTGAATTATTTTGATTGTAAAAACAGATTTGCTTTTGATTATAGTTTGCATTTTTGTGAAATTTCATATAAATATAATATTTTATTATTTTATTCGTTTCAATAAAGGATTCGACTCTAAAGAGATTTTCAGTTATTATTATAATCGACCCAATAATCGCGAATCAAGAGAGAACTGGAGGACAACTAAAAGCCAACTAATCGTAACCTCAAGTCATATAACATTATATACAGAGAGAATAGAAACTGGTTTTGCACTGACTCTAGAATTTAAAGCCATATAATTAAAAAGCAAAAGAAAAAGATTGAAAGAAAATGTTTTTAATGGTTCGCTTATATAATATATATATTATAATAATCAATGTTTTATATGAGATGTGAAGAACTTTAAATTGTGTACAAAATCTTAAAACTGAAAATACATGTAAATTATAGAATATAATAATTATGTGCGAAGAGGGAGAGATAGAGGAGAGGAATGGGAGAGCGGACAGGGATGATACGTTATTAATATGTGAGAGAGAAAGAGAGAGATGAGAGGAAAGTGAGAGATATGAAAGTAACTCATAATTACAGTAGTTTTTCAATTTGTGATTTGGAGTGGAATCAAAATAACTCTCTTTAATATTATTTCTTTATAAGAGAATGAATAGAAGGGAAGGAGAGGTACAGACAAAAAATGAACCAATTATTAGGTTATGTTTTCTTAGCTCTCTATGAGATCTTGGCTTTAAATCTAATCTATATTTCTTTGGCGAATGGAGTGATCGTTAATTTTACTTATAATAATTCACATTTACTTATATATTATTATTTTCTTTAATCATTTAAAGCAAAGCTTAGGAACAGTTCTTAAGAGAAAATGTTATCTTTTATTGTCGAAAGAAGAGGATTAGACAATAAGAGTGGAGCGAAATAAATGAGAAAAATAATGATAACTCATAAATAAAATACAGAATTAAGTGAAAATCCAAATAAGAATTTCAGTAAAACTTATTTCTAAACAAAAAACTAAATATTTATGTTTTGAAAAATTTCAAAAATCTATTAATTAAACGATGAAAACAATTAATAATATGTGCGCTAATAAAAGATTAGGAAATATTTTTAAATTTAACCTTCGATTAATTTTGATTAAAATTTTAACATTTTCTTACTTTTCTTACTTTTTTCTGAAAAAAATATGATATAATTAATGAATTTGTTCTCAATTAAAAAATTGTAAAAATGTTTTCCTAAACAGAAGTTTCATTAATTAATTAAGAAAAAGGCAATCGGAATAAAATTAATTAACAGTTCATTTTTGAAGTTAAATCAAATCTCTTTCGATTCTAACATATCATAAGAGCAGAAAAAATCTCAATTTTCATGTATTAGTTTGAAAAAGATATTAACAAATAATTATAAAAAACTGTATAAACAGATG
>JAQIWA010000073.1:0-57224 GCA_034693305.1 Eueremaeus valkanovi | reverse complement strand
AAGTTATACTTATCATAGTTTCGATTAATAAACAATTCATTTCTCAGTCTTTTAACACTTTCTGATTCATCTGAAAACAGAAACAAATATTGATATTTTGATGTTTTAACAAGAATTTCATCTTTTGATTAGCAAAAAAATACTATGGAATTAAAAATACAAACCCTGAGCAAAAATATGATTTACAAAATAGAAGAATAAAACACTTTTATAGACTTTATTATAACTTATAAACATTTTTACCGAAATATTTATTTGAATTCTTTTAAAACTAATTCATTGCATAGCAAACAAATATTTTATTGAATGTAATTCACACCCACTTATAAATCTTCAAAAAAAATATCTTTCATATTATATTCCATTTTATATTCATTAATATTTGCTTTTATTAAATGATTTGTTTGTGTAAATGCAAAATGAATTTATAAAATAACTCAATTTTTTGGTTAAACACTTTTTATTTAAGCATTTCTTATGAATAAATTGAAATTAAGAACAAAATATAAGTCAATAAAAGTATTTTATCCAATAATAGAGTGAAAAGAATCCAATTATTCTGATTCTCAGTCAGTGTTTGCGACTTCTGTTCAATAGTTATTCCGCTTTCGAGACCTTCTCTTAGACTTAAACCAATCAAATAGTCTCCGACACCAATGAATCGCATCAATGGATTCCTAACAATAATTGTTATAAATTCGGGTGAATTTGAGGTTTTGTTGAATAATCGGTTCAAAAGTATTGAACAGAATATCAAAACTGCGATAAAAACTATTGTCGACGAAGTCTTTGAGACTATTAATATAAAAAATGGAAATATTTTAATATTCTTTAGAAAAAATGAATTAATTGAATACCAATGAGTGGAACGCCTTTATTGCCAGAAAACCCGATTCTGTTAGCAATGAATAGCAGAACCAGTGATAAAATAATGAGTGAAATTGAACTCAATTTGAATCGTTTGGTAGAATTGGGCGGAAAAGTCATCATTACTACCGATAGGACTATTGCCACAATTATTGGCATTTTTATGAAGTAATAGAGAAGCGATTCTTTCCGTTGTAGAGTCAGATAACACATAATTCGCGCAAACGTTCCCTCTTTGAAGGTCTGAACTATTCTGAAATCTTAACAAACAATGCATATTTTTCATAAATTTGAACCAGTGCATATTTTCAGCTACCGGTATACCTTTAGTGGCTATCAGTTCCCAGTTTGGATTTTTAGACATAAACCGATTTAACAGATAATTGGTTTCATTGCCATCGAGTTTGATGTCTACATATTTGATGTCATAGAATGACTCGAAAGTCACTCGACATCTCTGCTTGTCTTCCGGGTATTCCCTCAAATCTAGCATACAGTAGGTCTTATACTGAGCGTCCGGGTCCATAATAATGCTCCCGTTCCAATTCACCCTTAGACTAGTGTTCGTATTTTGTCTTTCATATCTGAAAACATTGGGTCCATTCGTGACAGTTATGTCTGGTTTCCAGACGAGTTCAGACGGTATAACCAAATGATCCTGACCACCGAAATCAGAGGGATTCCAAGTCAAGTGTTCGTCAGTCCATTTCTTATAAAAATTTAAATTACTTATAATTATAGAGACATAAGAATCATAGGGACAATAAGGGCATTCATGTCAAGACCTAAAGTTTCATTTAAAATATTAATGCACTATATTTTGCCCTTCTTTTTGAAAATTTGCTGAATTGATCCGAATTAACTTTCACTAAATTTAAACAGTTTAGTCACCCAAATTGGGTTTATTATTTTTGTGGTTTTCTGGTCATATCCCGAACCTATAAGTGGGGATAAAATAGTGACTAACATTCGTCATAAACTTCCGAATATACGATTTTGAGCAAGTTAGCTTTATTATAGTTTTATGAGCAATTCAGTCTTGTTGTCAGCCAATTTAGTTAAATAAAAGAATAACCATGGTTATACAACCCCCCCCCTTGAACATCAATAATCAATTGGAAACAAACCAAAACGATGTATCCGTTTAGAGTAAGGACTTGTGTTTTGATGTCCTAATAGAAGGATAAGTATTAATATATTTTGATGTTAATAGAAATGGATTATAAGACAAATTTCAAAAAGGTACCAGATCAATTAGCCGTAAAAATAGAGCATACAAGCTAGCATTAACTGCTCTGCTGTGATCCTTAACCGGAAGATTAAACTTATTATAGTTTCGATTAATAAACAATTCATTTCTCAAATTCTTAATACTTTGCGATTCGTCTAAAATAGCAATAAATAATCAAACGATTGATTAAAACACAATATTTTAAGCAAAATGTTATCGAATCAAAAGATACAAACCTTGCGATACAATTGCATTCACAGAAAAATATAATATAAATATTTTTAATAAATTATTATTCATTTTAAACATATTTCTAAAATACGGTTTAATTCATTGCAAATCAAAGCCCAATAACATGTAATCCGATTGACTCCCACTTTAACCTAAATCTTCTGAGCCTTTCATTCATATCATATTTCAGTTCACATTTGTTTTCAGTCATCCTCTGACTAATGTTTTCCTGGTTATGAAAGACCAGGGTTTTTTAACTTTTGTTGTTGGTATTTATTGGTATAATGAGACCATTACTTAGCTTGCTCCTTTACTGTTCATTTACTGTTAACATAACCAGGTTGAATTTAAAAAAAGAAATAGGTTCGGAATATTTATGTTATTCAACAAAAATTTTAATTATTCAACAAATGTGTCAACAGATTTAGTGAAACTTTTTTAAATTTAATATTTAATAAAGCGTTAAAATAATTTTAAATTTATTTCAAAATGACATTCAACTGAAAAATACAGTGAATTTTTCATGTGATTGAACAGAAAAACCTTTGCCTGATATTTAATGACATCTCATGAAAAATATTTTGCTTAAAAAAAATACTTTTGAGTATAAAAATGATAAAATATTGAATTCATATACAGGTCTATTTGATAACTACTGTATTTTACTGTTGATAACATGAAATAATAAAAAAAAACAAATAATTAATTATTAATTTCACTCATTATTCTAATTGAAAAAATTCTTTAGAAAAAACAATTCTTATAAATACAAATAATTAATAAAGAATTTAAATAATAGAAACATAAATAGAAATTAATAGCCCATTAAGTAAAATAAAAAGACCCACATTAATTATACGATAATTCCAAAAAAGGTCCAATAAATGATAATTGAGCTAAACTCATTTTTTCCTAACATTTTATAATAATTCAAAATTTTTTTATCCATTGATAAAAAAGTTTAGTTCACATGGTTTGGGAGCCAAACACAACAGAATATTCTGCTACAGAATAATGAAGTCAACGATTCGTTGCTGAGGTAACAAAACTATGTTTAAACACAAAACATAATCTGAATGAGTGCTGAAATAACTTTCATATTCTCTGTTACACACATTTAAAGCAGAATATAGAGTAACAGAATTTTATGGTTAAACAAATTCCTGCACTTCCTATAGAAATAGAGTGAACACAAAACGTGTCTAAAGTTATTTCAGCATGAAATTCAAAGTGTGTCTCAAATATTATGAGTCTATAAATCTATTTCAAAAAAAATGTCTAAACTTTTTTTTGAAAATATATTCAATTTTTACTTAAATATGTAAACAATTATTAATTATTAAAACATTATTTAAACTTCTCATTAAAGAAAATAAATAAAAGTATTTTCTAATTAATTATAACTTTTTTTGTATCCATTTGTTTGGGTTTTGTTTTCATTAGAAGAAAAATTAATTGTTTTTTAAAAGCAATTACTTTAATAAACAATTAAAATCTCTTATTTGATGTGCATTTTTCAACTCCAATATAAACAAGAGAATAATTTTTCCATATTTTATGTCTTCACTATTTTTGCATAGTTTATAAATTATACTACTTATTCATATCATTCTTAAATCAATTTACTCCAGCAGAATCAATGAATACATTCTTCAGTGTAAGTCTGAACATTTTATTAATTTCTATATATTTTAATTGTATTAATAATATTTTTATCATATGTTGTTATCACTTGATCATTTCAATTGTTTAATTCAACTCATAAATCAAAGTAAACTTTAATATATCCAATCAGTGATAGGCAATGGGGGTACAGGTAGTGGTGTACCCCCTGTGATTTTGGCTGAGGCATACCCCCTCTATTTTTCGAAGTTTTTGAGGAAAAAACTCGAAAATGGGGGCACTTTTGGCTCTCGAAAGTCATTCATTATACCCCTTTTGGCAAAATTCCCCCCCCCCCCCCCTGTTGTCAGACCCATTGCCTATCTCTGATATCCAATTGATATTTACAAATATTACCACTCAAGTATTCAGGGTGTTTATGAACTTTTATTATTTGCTTTAGAGTATCCTACTCAATTTCTGTTGAACTGCTTTTAAATTGATTATAATATAAATTCCTGTAATTTATTGATTTATATAAAAGTCAATGAATTAATAATATATATTATCAATTATTTAAACATTTAAGCTGGCTCATCCAGATGCGATGGTGGTCTTGCTCAATTTGGAAATTATAATTATTATGATTTTGTTTGATACCCATTGACACCCATGACTGGTGTCTAAGAGTTGTTTGAGTTGAGCCGCAATCTGTGCTTTGCATGTCTCACGACTTCAATCGGTTTCTCATGTTTTGCATTCAGTCCATCAGTCAGTCTGTGGGTCAGCTCTCGTCCATTTCTGTTCTTCCAATCAGTGTTTATGTCGACAATTGAACTGTCATTTTCTGCCCTTTAATCATATCGTGTCTAAACATAGTGTCTATCAATAAAAGTCAATATTTATAGTGAAGTCTATTATTGTGTCATTCATTATAGACATGCGATTGCGTTAAGCTTTTCGTCTCTTTCTTCTAATTTAGTAATAAAATTAACTTTCGTTTTAGCTCTACTACATTCTTAATCTTAGAAGTATTGATATTTTTATAATTATTTTTTTTAACACACAATTTTGTAAACAGGATCATTTATTATGCATTGTCAGGGTGTGAGCAGTAATAGTGATTCCATACATAGTAAACTGTACATAGAGAATTCCTGATTGACAAGGTGATGTTTCTTATGTTTAACAAAATTCCAATACTCTGTGGATGATATTTAATACTAAGCTGAATGTACATCGCTTAGTTTGAAATAAGCCAGAATAAATCTATATTTTCATATTCTGTTTCTTATAATATTTGGAAAATATTGACTCAAATTCATTGCCAATAATGTCAACAATAACTGTATTTATTTGCGTTTCAATTATTATATGATTGAATCGTTAGATAAACACTTAATTACTGTAAGAAAGCATAAAATCTTGTCTATAAATATTTGCTATCATTTGTTTGCTGTAATACAATAGCAGAATATCTATGCAATCGATTGGCAAATAGTATTAATATATAGACAAAGATTGGCTTAAATGTCAATTTGGATAATAATTCAGTTTTATTTTGATTATCATATGCCGTAAATCGATGGACAAATCTATGTCACGAATTACATGATCCTCGCATACAGTTTGCCTTCATTTGGCTAACAGTGCTTTCTCTGCTCTACTCTGTTCTGACTGATAATGTCATTATCCTAATTGATGTCTAATGCAGGTATAGACCATTTTATGCGTTTACCTTTACCTACCAGTTCTCGAATCAAATCATAAAATATAGGTTTTGATCATACAATTCAATATTCATTTAATTAATTGAACCAAAATTTTTAGTGCCATTTGTTCGCAGAGTTTGTTATAATATGTGAATACATTACAAAACCAATTCAATTCAAACGAAAACAAATAAAATCAATAAAATTAAAGTCAAATCATTGAGAAAAGAGTAAATATTTTTTCAATTAATTATTAATATATTTGATAGCAATTAATGCATTTTGAAATAAATAAACAGAAGTGTAGGAGTTGTAGCGGCCAGGCTACTTTCGGTAGCCACTATTTGGTGCCAAGTCCTAAGTGTGCTATTTTGCCTATTTTCAAACTCTAGTCTAAACACCCTCCTTGGCCATCCCTAGTTCTCTGTAATGTGTTCTATGATATTATACGCTCATATGACTGACCAGTGAGCTTGGTTAAAACTTAATATAGTTATTTGAAAGCAATGAATGTTTCGGCTATCATAGCCTATATTGTATTTGCTATTTATATTACTGGAAGTCAACTGAAATGAAAAATAAATTCAATTACAGTGGAAATTGTGTTTGAATACCAGTGCCACTGATTCAGCGATAAATTCTTTACAGAAATGTTTCAATACTTATGTAATATTTGAGTCAAACTGTTTTCTATCCCGTTTTCATATAAGCCTATAATTCATATAACTATTCAATGTAATTGTCTTTATGATTGACAGTTGATTCTTAGAAGAATCTTGGTCTAAACTAACACTGATCCTTGTTGTAACTACACAGGTAAAATATATTTTGAAATTTATGTATTAATCACTGATTATTAATCAATTATTGGATAATTATTTATAAGTTTTGATAAATTGTAGAAAAATATGAAATAATACTTAACCAAAAATAATACCTGAAATTGAAAATCAATGTCCTATTAATAAACATTATTAAAGACCAAAACCTAACGACTATTTAATGCAAATTCAGTTAAATTCCATTTTGAATATTAATCAAATCTAAATGTATTATATTCGGGATATTATTTAGGGTTCAAACCCTTTTTGATTTATTATAATTCGTATCAAATTATATACAAAGAAAATCATCAATTTTGACAAATTCTGCATTAGATTCGGGATAAATATTATTAGTATCCAAATCATAATATCCCACTTCGTTAATGATATACTATTTTTCTGCTGAAAAAAAATCATAATTTTGTTAATATATTATATTATTTTATTATCGATAATAACGGATTGATTTTTTTCTATCCTTGAAAAGAAATAAAACCAAAACTATAGTCTATTATCGTTTAATTAATAATGTAATAAAGGCTATACTTATAAAAACCTTTATCAGTCTGAGCCCCACCAAAAACTTAATGTTTCTCTTCTATAGTTTATAGCCGTATTTCAGTCTAAAACAAAACCACATTTTTTTCAGAAGAAATGTCCCAAAAATTGTTAATAATAACAAAAATTTAATTATTGTTTAAGAGGTTGTTATAGTCTATATATTTAGGCTTAAATAGTCTTTCTTTTATGACAATATTAGGAACGGAATCATTTTATAAAATTAAATGACCTCTTTTTTATCTTTATTTTATTTGAATTAATTTAAGAAATTTTTGAACTTTGAAATTAATTGCTCCGACTATTTATGCTGATACTTGGATTACAGTATCCGATTGCTTTAAACATGGCACATTTGAACTGGTCAAATTCGTTATTCTTAATACTTGTTTATATTAATTCAGTTTTCACACCTAACCCGGCATATGTTAACCCTTTACTTTAACTAATCTGCCAAAAAGCATCGGGTCTGTTTTTTCCCAAGCAGTATTGGAAAAAGTAAACATAACACTCACCCAATGCTAACCCAGTATGTATTTTCATTGTAAGTTAGATACAGTATTTCAGAGATTATGACGGTTTGAATTTGAAATTAAAAGATAAAAATCGTTTGAAAATTCCTATGAATTGCAATGAATTCTTAACGAATATTCCTATGAATAGAGTCGATAACAAAGAATATAAAGAGATTCTAAAGAGTAAACAAAAAAAAAATATTACAAAAAATTGTGTTAAACTGTGAAATAGTGAATAGAGTCGAGAATTTAATTTGTTAAGCGGTAGGCATTACATGTTAAGCACAGTTATGCGATTGACACAGAATTACATAACAATAGAGTTTAATACTGTATATGAAAATTATATGACATTCTGTATGACTATGACTATGACTATGACTGGGAATCTATATAACTATACATTTTTTGTTAGATATTATTGTATACAATTTGAGTATATATTGTATATTCTCTATAATAACAGTTATGTATAGAGACTAATATTTTTATATGATTTCACGACACGATACACGCCATCACCACCCAAATCAATGAGCCTCTCATAACGCGATCATTGCTGGCCATCGCTGTCAGCCATACACTCATACATACTTTCACTTCACTTTTTGATGTCAGTACTTATACCTGTGCTCTCACTGTCTCTCTCTTTCCAATACTTTCCACAATTTTACAAACATTACAGAATATTCTGTCTCTGTTTGCTATGTGTCTGATCTGTTTGTGCTGTTACTCAAAGAATGTTTGTTTCAGTTGTTTGTGTTATACTCGCAATCAATCTGTTTTTAATGTGCTTTTAGTTTAGAAAATGATTGAGTGATTCAATGAAACAAAACAAATATTTTTTATTCTTCTCTTCCGAATATTTGTTTGACTTCACAACTCTTTATTCGTAATGCAATTTCTATTACTTTTTTAAACTTTATTTTCTCTATTCTTACTCTTATTCTGTGAGTTTTGATTCACTTTATTCATGTATTTTGTTTAGCCATACGATTAATACGTTTTTTGTTTCATTTCTAATTGCGTTCAGAATTTAGATATATTTTCATATTTGCATACAAACTATAAATTTTTAATTAATTTATCGATTTTTGATGAATTAATATTACAGTGATATCGAAGGCGTATATAATAATTATAATAATTTCTGGAAAATCTAATTTTCATATTATATTCAATGAATAATTGAAAGTTTTATAAATAATTTAGACCAGAGTTTGACGAATATATTATTATTGAATATAAATTTTCATTTTTATAATTTTAACCAAGGACTATTTAGCATATCTTACCATTCTCAAATATTTGTTTACTATCATTGCTTTCCATTGATTTTTGAGGCTTTACTACAATATATTTTATATAAAACTATATAAAAACTAATAACTAGTAACTAATAAATTATTCAAACATTAAATCCTACGGATGAAAGAATCTGGTTCATAGATATAGAATATTGAACCAATATTTCTCAATATACGATATAATACAGTATTTATACTAAATTAATGTTTAATTACTCGAATCACAAAATTAGTAAAGAATTTAAATATTATTTGAGTTTAAGAATTATATCAAATATATTGAATAAATATTATTTTTATAGAATTTTTATCTCAAAAAAAAACTTTATTTAGAATCTGATTGATAACTATTTTTATTGTGAAAAGTGAGTGAACCAGAAATATTCGCTTTTATATTATTTGTTTGCTTTCATTGCGAAAATTATTACTCAAATAACAGAATTATTTTATGAAATTTTTAGTCTAAAATATTTTTCCGATTCATTTCAAATCGATATGAAAGAGAAGTTCTCTAAAGAGTTGATAAAATCTATTTTCAATTGAAAGCGATTTTTGTTTTCATGTTAACAATGAGATAAAAAATATATATTCTTTGGAAAAATATCTGCCATTATTCCACAAATTTTACCCTTACCTTGTTTAAATGCTTAAATGCTCAACATATCTGCAATGTTTAGCTTTCAAAATAATTCAAAGGATTTTTTCGTTTTATAATACTATAACAAAAGTAAATAATACTCATTATTATTATTATTAATATTAGCCTATATTTGATTCAATCAAATGCTTATCGATTATTAGTATTAAATCTGATTATTTTCCTTTAGTCACAGAATCGATAAAATATTAAATATTTATAGAGAAAACTGATTGGCAGTGATTTGGCAGTGATTTTATGAATACTCAATAATATATAATAAATGTCACAATTATTTAATTATTAAAAAACTCGAGAAAATCATAAATATATTTTAAAGCCTATTCATTAATCTTATTAAAACCGAGAAGTTCTTGAAATCTGATTAATTTTTTTATTACTTAAGTATAATATCAAATATTACAGGAAAAAATATTCAATTTATTAATCTTTTTCGTGGAATGCATATAATTATACCGAATATTCAGTTATTTTATTCAATAATATTATATTCAATACAATACCGAAACTTGATTACTAAAAAAGGAGCTTAAATTAAATTAATTTTATTAATCCCGCAATGAATAAAAGAGATGCAGTGGTAAACTATCTATCATATAAAAAAATACACTACGAAGTATCAATATATAAATTGTTTTTCTGAAAAAAATATTCCGAAAATTATCTTCAATTCACTATTTTTTTCTGCGAATAAATCTCATTAAGTTATTATAGCATGAATTCCAAATGTTCAAGGGAAAATTTCACCATTTAAATAAAATTTGGCTTGTACTATTTTCTGTTTATAATCAATATAAATTCATAAATTCATAGCTGAATTATTTAATTTGTGATAATTTTTATGAATTATTTTGATTATAGGAAATAGTTTGTGACATCGAATGAGAGAATATATTGGAATCGATTTGAATATTGAATAAATGATCTAATGATCAATTGAGGCCATGAGAGCCATCGGTCCGTAACGACTGCACAAACATGGGTTGCGGCGCGTCGTCTGCCGTACAGATCGCACCGACCGATGACAACGATGTGATCGCAGCCAACACTCAGAATGAAGAAGACTTGGATAACAATAACAGAAAAGTGGAGTCAACTGATCCGAATCTAAAGACAAATGCAGTCAATATAAATGGTTATCCGCCGACAAAAGCCGGCTTTAGGTTCGCATTATTCTCAAACAAAATCCAAACTCAAACGACTCGACAACAGAACGCAATCACTGTATCGATTGGTATACAAACTGATAGCGACTTATATGGAATCAAAACTCAATTCACACAAACAGATATACAATTGTCTTCTATTGAAGAGTTAGATCTGATGCTCACTGAGTCGACTGCTATTTGTGAGTCCACTGATGACGAATCCCAGGCCAGACATGAGCGCAGTGCCGATTCCGATTCCGGTCCAGACGTTGACAAAAGTGTTTTACTACAGACCGAGGAATCGCTGTTAAACACAAATCACAGAAAGAATATAATTAATAAGAAATCGTTAACTCAGGTGACCATTGATGTAGGGATACAAGTGAAGCGGTCAAAGCATACCAGTGCCACACAGACTCGACTAAGTTATGTTAATAGTAATAGTAATAGTAATCCAAATAACAGCCAATTAGTGCCAAAAGTTTTTAGCAAAAAATTGTCTCAAAATCTTCGAAAGTCAATGAGTGTTGATATCGATAGTTATCGGTTATGGACAGCGCCGGCAGCAGAGCTCAAGACTAGTAGTGATAAGACAAATAACGATAGTTTAAACCTAATTCCATACATAGACAACAATATCAGTGATAATATTCTACAAGACTTTGAATCACAAACGGATCCATTACTGTCGTCGGCATTGGCAGCAAATTCTGCTGGAAATGAGACAACAGTTCTGCAATCGTATGACATCTCATCCCCATTCGCACACATAGAAAAAGAATTACTGCAAACAAAAAACAATTTCCTTAAGAACAAAGTTCCTGACTTCATATACCAAGACTGTTTGAGTAAACTGCTCGATGATATGGACGACAGTTTCAAATTCAAAGCCAATTCAGGTATCGATTATTGCTATTCTATTATACAGTATTTCATACATTGATCGATATTGCGCTAATGAATCAAATGAGCCAGTTACACATTATTTTTTTTATAGCCAGTACAGTTTTTTGCCTGGTCTGTAAATATTAACTGGTTAAAAAGTATCCAATCTCAATTTTTAACTTTGTTTTGATGAAAAAGAGGAGTATATAGTTTTGGTCAGAGGACCCAAAAATGTGTCTCTATATTACTCTATCCCTATTGTATGTGCGTTATAGTGAGTGCAGAATATTCTGTATATTTTCAATGAATAATAGATTCTAAAGACATAAAAAACTATCGAATTTTTAATTTATTAATGAATAGAATTCTGTTGTTTTGTAATACCAATAATGAAAGGCATAATCACTACTCTTCTCATTGTCCAGAACTTGAAATGATTAAGAATTCTAAATTATCTAGTTTATATCAATATTATATTTTACACTGATCAAATTATGAAATAATAAAACATTAATATAGGCTATAAATAATATCAGCGCTGATTAAGATTAGAATTTGATAGAACGCCAATTATTGATCTTGGTTTAGCTTGAAATCATAACTAGGTAATTGTTAACAAATATTGATTATAGTAATGACTTTACTGATTATTAGTCAATGACAAAATATTTAATTCCAACTGACCAAGGATAATTTTTCTTCAATTCACCTTAATCATTATTAACTTGGCTTTGTCATTTATTCCGGATTAAGCTGTAGGTTAAATATAACCTAAAACTTAACTTCGACATTTCATGTGAGTCAGTCAATATATGTGAGCACATTAATCTGGGCATACATACACACCCACTGATGATGAGGGTCGGTCTAATTTCGGACTTTTAATAAAGTTTTTATATAAAAATTTCATTTAAAATATCTAATAATCAATAAATTAATGAAATTTTATTTAACCTTTCTTACTTGAATTGAAATTTAACCTGAGCAAGATAAAAAGAATAAACAACCCCTGCGAAGGTTTTTTTGCACAGACACTGCAAACACTTTGAATGTCATGTCCTCTTATATTAACCAAAGTATAGAATCGCTTGAAATGTGATCTCTTATTCCAGTCTTACCTCTAATAGACCTGTAATTCTCAAAACGACTTATTTTATGCGAATAACTATAAAATTGAGAATATATTTGTTGAACACGTAAAATGCAAAAGTCATCAATGCATTCAAATGCAAATAAATTCAATTATATTCTAAAATTGCTCAGAACAAATTTGTACCGGCTAGCCAAGCCAGTTCCTTTTTGCGTGAGTTGCTGTCTGACTTTGGCTTCATTAGAATCAGGTCATAACCACAACACTGCCTACCAAGAAAGTCTTACCTTGACAGTTATTACCCAGTCACATAATGCATTGATAAACAAACTAGATAATTGCATTTATTTCAACCGAATTATATATGAAAGATAAGTTTTAACTCCGATCTGTATTTAAACAAATATTTATATTTATTTCTGTAAATAAATTCCATTTAATTATTGTTTAAATTCTATAAACATTTTCAGTTAACTTAAATCGATAGAAATACGGAATAGTCAAGAGTTTACCATGCTTATGTCTTTAGTTTTGTCTGTATCAGGTTAATATTAATACATGTTATAAAACACTGCGTACACAAACCTACTACCATGAGTTACTGAGCCGGCTCATATACAGTACATACTGAAAATAATTGATGAATACCTATAATGTTATGTATGTGTGACTGAAATATGAATATTCAGACAATTAGACTAAAAATAAAAGTAACAAAAATGTGGGCGAAATCAGTACTGATTGATGAATAATTAGTCGGAACAGTGAAGTGCACAAGTGGGTCAAACAAATTATACTGTCTTTATGAACAAGCTATCAAACTATTCACATGTATTGAGAATCACAATATTTTCAATGAGACCAAGATAGATTTCAAAGAGATAAAGATGATAAGTAGTAGTGAATAAGAATTACCGGTATGCAAACAAATGTCAATAATTTACCCCCAGCTCAATAACTATCGATACAGTATTAAGTTTGAAGATAATGGTAGACTGGTACCATTAGACATGGTAGACTGCAATTTACGTACAGGCCAGATTCGCTGCTATTGTACTCAGACTATTAAATAACCCTTTGATTAGAATATAATGTTTAGTAACAATATGTCGACATTTTAGAGACCCCTTTCCCGGGCATTGTTTACAAATGTGCTAGATGACACAGGTATTGTACTCTATTGGTGTTTCTGCACATGTCTTCATATATTATTAAATACAGAATATTTTTCTTTCAAATCGTTTGCAAAAAATTTTAAATACAAAAATATGAATAAAATAATTATTGAATTGAATATGTTTTCGCAGTGAAGATCAAAAATTCAAAAAATTGATATTCAAAACGTAAGTGAATTATATTGAGTACTGGATTAGCAATAAGAAAATTGAATCCATACACAATTTTATTTGATTTTGAGAAAAATGACCACAAGTTTAATCTGGATAATGGATACAAACAATAATTGAATTAAACTATGATTTGAAATATGTATTGAATGCAAAACATGTTATCATAGATTTGTAGCCATTTATTGAGTCTCACGTCTGAATGCAGACTAACAGTAAATGATTAAAAATAATTTTGTATTGCATTGGAAATTGAAACCGAATTAATTCTCAGGAGATTTACTTCTCATCAATTCGTGTTCAACACATTATAATTATAGCAATTTCACAGTCACTGTATCGGAAGCTCACTTTTCAACCAATAAGAGGGAGTTCTTTGCGATATTGATACGACACTGAGCAACTGCCCAAGTTCAAATTGAATATATTAATGACAAAAAAATTGAAACATCAAATCAAAAGCTCTAAATATGAACTAAGCTCTGATTATATTTACGGAATATTCTTAAATGTCTTTAACTATAAGTTATTTGAATATCTATTTCCTACATAAAGTGATCACTGATCAGTGACCAGTGTACAATTTGTACAATTATGGTAATTACTAATTAGCAATAAATTACAGGATTTCATGACTGAATCAAATATTCATTTGAAAATATAAAAATCCAGTCAACGAATGTGTTAATCAATTATTTTATTATTTATTTTCAAATTCAAGAAATATATGGAATATTGAATTAAATGTTCAAGGTATTGTGTAAATATAGTTACATTGATTCCTACTTGATCAAATGAACAAAAAAGGTTCGTTATAAAACTGAATTTATATCTAATTTATTAAACATTTTGCAGAATATTTGCAAATAATAGAAGAAAGTACTGATATATCGATTTGACATTTATATGTCTATCGGGTTAAATGGAAAAACAGTTTTTGTTTGAAAACTCTATTTCTTATTTCCAATAAAACATTCAGTAATGTAGACCTCCTTCAGTGGGTGGGAAAGGAGGGAACAGTAGTAGATTAGTAGAAGTAATTTTAAAGTAATTACTTTTAGTCGGAAACAAAATATAAAACACAAACTCACAATCAATTTCATAAACGGTTTGTAATTATCCGAAAGGAATGGTATATAATATAATTGAAACACTTTTCTCATATATTTCATACCAGAATACTGTATAAACTATTCTATAATTTATAAATATTTTTTTTTGAAACTTTCATCAGTATTAAAGTCATTAATAATAAGTTATATGTTTTTCAATATGCTTTGCGATCACTTATTTAATCCATATCTGTTTTCAATCAACGCTCGGCCACCCATTCCTTCTGTAGTTCCCAAATGTGATGCTTCCGTACAAACAGACAACGATATACTGACAGACGAGTCGCCAGAATTCGCTGCCCGACCGCCGCCTTGTCTTAAACGCGAAATGATTCCGACGGCCAATATGTTCAGGGAAATTGATAAACGAGTTACAGAAGTGAGTAAAACAACAGAATATTTTATAACTTATTATTGAATTCTTTGCAATATTTTTGATGTCATCTTTAACTCTGTCTGAGAAGACACCGGAATTCGAGTCAATACAAGAATTAGTGGAATATTTGTGCAAATATTCCAAAAATGATTTGTTCAAAGTTAGAGCCATTTTCCGATGGATTTCCCTCAATATTAAGTTCGACTGGAAGTATATGGGCGTTAATATGACCTCTGATGAAATTTTGAAATGTGGCCAAGGAGTTTGTAAAGACTACTGTCTCATATTTGCCGATATGTGTCGTTTGGCTGGCATTAGGGTCAAGAAGATTGAAGGCTTTGCCAAAGGATATGATTATAGACCCGGCCATCAGTTCATACCAGGTATGAGTCAAAAAGTAAACAATAATTGGATTGGTTTTTGTGTGGATCTGAAAAGTATCCCAAAATTAATCATTTCATTCATTCATTCATTTTTTCTGTGAAAACATTAATTAATTATTTAATATTTAGGCGAAGATATCACTCATACATGGAATTCAGTATTCCTATTGAGCGCCTGGAGATTAATTGACACAACTTGGGGAACAGGATATACCGATCCGTCGGGAAAATTTCAACGCAAAATAAATGAACACTATTTCCTAACCGATCCTAACGTAATGATTTGGACTCACTTTCCATACGACGAAATGGAGAACAACTATTGGAGGTATGAATGAATGCAATCAATAAATAATTTTTTTTATTACATTATTATTAATATTTTGTTTGAAATAATAACTACAACTAATTTGCGTGAGAAGTACTGCTTGAAAATGCAATTAACAGTAATATGTGTTATAAGAATTGGATAAAAATATTGGTTTCGTTGCAAATATCAATTTTCTGCTCATTTAGTTGAGGAATACTGTATTAAGTATTAGACGGATATGTAAACCAATTATAATATTAGACTTCAATAGAATATATACTTAACCTAAATATTTCAAACAAATCTGAATATTTTTGAGCTTTTAAGAGAAAAATTCAGATTTTATACATTTATAGGTATTTTAAGTCATAAATATTTAATGCGATCAAGAATTTTGATAATAAACATATTTGCCATCAATTCTACATTTCATTCACAAATTGTATGCATTTGAAGCGATGCAGACGAGTATACGTCTACTGAATACATGATATTCTCTACAAATTCTGTAAAAAAAAGTTTTAACGATTGAGTCAAACATAAAAGTTTGTAAAGAAGTTAATCTATTTTGCATTCATACAAACAGATGGCAATTATTGGACAAACCGTTAACATTAGAGGAATTCAATTCATTGCCAAAAGTTTCGCCGAATTTTTTCGACTTTAATCTAAAAATACGATCGAAAACACAAAATCCAGTCGTGTTTAGGATATCGACTGAAATCAAAATCGGTTCACACGAAGCGATGCGCTATAAATACAAACTCTATCCGTCGGATGAATTGGAGAACTCATCGCTTAATCATTATGTGTTCTGTCAGCTCAAGGAGGACAGACTTGTCGGCAGTTTTGCTGTCACGCCACCCATCGAAGGCAGGTTTTACCTCAAGGTTTGTGCCGATTCTCTTCTGTTCGCTGATTCTGACAATTAGTTTAAATTAATTTTTAATATTCTGTTAATAGATTAGAAATTCTTAACAAAATAATTGTTATTCTTGTGACACATCTGACAGATCTTCGCCAAACCCGAGCGCGATATGCAAGAGGGCCAGGACTCGACTAGCCTTCAGAACGTGTGCACGATCCTACTGGAGTGCACCCGTGCGCGCAAATATATCGAACCCTTGCCTATTAATGAACTTCCTTGGGGTCCGACTCAAACATTCTACGACTTTAAGCTCCGGCTGCACAACCAAAAGGGTCCGGTGATAGTGACCTGGGGTGGCAAACGGCGACTGGTCATGGAGTCCAACGAGACTATGCTTCTCAGTTACACTATATATGACTCGGAAGGCATGGAAATGGACACCAGGACTATAGTGTCGCGCGACGACAACGGCAACAAAATTACGTTTACAGTCAGTCCCCCACGAGTTGGGACATTCAAACTGATGATCTTCGGAATGCCCAAACCCAAGCAGAAGGGCAAATGGCGCCTACCCTTACTGGCCACTTTCATGGTCGACTGCAAACTCATCAAACCCTCGCAATACGACGAAGACCCCCCTGCAATCAGCCTGGTGCCCCCACCAGAAGAACAAGAACCGGAACAAAAGCCGCGAAGATTCACAAATATTTGTAAGTCTTATGTTTCGAATGTTTATTTGATTACACCTGCAATACCTTAATACCTAACATACCTTTATCATAGAGTATTAGCAATTTAGCATGCTTGTTTGATTGGTTTTAGTTTTGATTTAATCCTCATAAGTTGAGTATAGCTAGAGTAGAGCTAATGTCAGTTGAGTTCCATTATTTCCAATTGATTTTTAATCTTTAAATGAATACTAATATTGAATATAAACTGATCTTCGTCCTTCTATCTAAATCATGGTTAAAATGGCTTAAATTATTGCTTAAATTGATGCGTCTTCGATGTTGCTTGATATATTGCATCTTGTTGTTGTAGAAGAATGTGCATGCAACAATATTTCAGATGCTAAACGGTGGTAAACTAATCCGGTTTGTATATCAGTACAGAATAAATCAAACATTTCATTCGATTCACTATTTCTTTAATGTATTTTAAGCACATTTTAGTTGTTTATGATATGAATAGAATTTATTGCTTTTCGATGACTAATAAAAACTCTATTAATCAACAAAAAAAAAATAAATTCTAGTCATTTGATAACTAAAGTAAATAAAATTATTTTCGGCTGAATTTGGCGTAGTTTAGTTTATTCTACATTAAATTGTAAGTAGTTTATAGTTTGCATTCAGAGTTGCAGAAGTGGGTCTGGTCGAAACGATACCTAGTTCAAAATATAAGAATAGATTTGGGCTATTTGGGTAACTTTAGTTCAAACATCACAGGAATTTGAATACGTTATTCTGTCCATGGTCATTTAATGTTTCAGTTGTGGGTATTGGGCAGAGAAAAAGCCTCCCAAACCTTCTGCATCTCTGTTCATAAATCAAAGTTAAATTTTAATGATTTTATTAATTGATTACTGCTTTGTATGAATACAATACTAATGAATATTTTCACTCTTGACTTACAGCCAGAAGATAATCGATTTAATCAAATATCGGATTCTTTTTATGGCTATTAAAGTGTTGGGAAAAAAGTTACTAAATTGTGATCAGAGAAGAAGTTTATTTCGTATATACAGTATATTACAGTATATTATATTATTTTCTATCGCTTCCAAACATTTATTTTATGGTTAAAACAGTTAACAAATAAATATAATTTTTCGATCGATTCCTTAAAATATAAAATAATTTTACTGAGCGTTCAATTGTGCCTCAAATGCAATACTAATTAGTCATATATAAGTTGGCGATGTTTTGGCGATCATTTGAATCGCTATCGCATATGAGTTGAAATGCTTTTAACAATGAATTCACACTTTTTTCAATCGCTTAGTAATTCCTGGTTTTGAAACGTAGAGTCAAACAGCAATTCAATGGTAAGCAATGGTGAGGACTGGTATGCAATGGAATGTAATGGTAATGTTATTTCAGAGAAAGCTGTAAACTCGCCAAACAAGTGAAGCACAGGTAGGAAAACATTAGGGCTGAGAGCGAAAAGTCAGATGAGTTAGAAGTCCTGTTATTGCATACGAGCGCTCTATTGCTGTAATACTGTTGCGCTTCTCCCTCGGATCAGGGGTGTACACAATTTATCTAAACAAGGAGCAAGGGGCAATGTGCAAATATGACAGGAAATAAGCAAGATTGTGCTCAATTAAAGGCAATGTGCACAGGGCAAAATCAAAATCAGTTAACCAAATCTGTTCAATCAAGAAAATTCGGCTAAAATTATCTATTTTCAACTCAGCTTGATAAGTTTTTGTCTATTAAACTCAGCCTCGACACATAGAAAGCTAGTCTAGCTCTCTAAGTAAGAGTAGCCACAAAGGAGGGTAGTCATAGGGATCCTATCAAAGCTAACCTATGCAGAAGAAACTTAATTTCCTATCAATAATAGCCATTAGTATTACTGGATAATCGACAGCAGAGTTACAATAATACTGAATCAACCTTGTTTAAACTCTGCTTAAGCCCTATTTAAGCCTTGTTTAAACTTGCACAAGTTTTGAAGTAATTGTTCTTCAACAAGCACCAGGGGATTATCCTTGAGCAAATTTTCTAAATGGGCCTTCGATTAAATGCAGGGGGATTTCAAGCCCTAGTTTGCTCTCTGGCCACCTCTGCCTGGGATGCGGTTCACAGACACAGGCAAAGAAACTTTATTTTGTTTGCTCGGCCTCTGCTATGTGAGCTGCCTGTGCTCTTATGTTGCCTGTGCTGCCTATGCTCTTATGCTGCTAATGCTGCCTGTGCTCACTTTCTGCCAACTGGCAAGTGCTCTCTCTGTGCTCTCTCTCAGTGCACTCCCATTGCTCTCTTATGTAATGTTTTGTCGGAAAAGTTTTAATCAAAATATTTATTAATTACTATTAAATGTTTGGATTTTATAATGTCTTTCAATACTATTATTGTTTTCAATGTCTTTGTTGTCATTCAGACCTGTATTGGATTTAATCATATGTAGTATGTCTTGACTCAAATCATTCAATAAAGTCCTATCAATAAACTCAACTCAACTGTGCTATCAATGCTATTCGTGCTATTCATGCTATCTGTGCGAATCACCTTATAATGGATGCCTTACTCGAGGACCAGACTCTTCAGGCCGTGTTGGGTGAGTCCACACATTGGGTGCAAATCTATTGGCAATAATAAGACAAAACAATCGGTCCGTTTGACCAGAGGTGCCCTTTTGCTGACACTCGTGTCATACCATTCAATTCAATATAGCTTTCTATTAGAGTCAGCACATCTGCAGAGATGCGCACTGTGTGCCGGCCGAGGGCTATGAAGTCATTATTTTGGATTTTCGGGAGGACTCGAAAAGTCCGGGGATTTTGACCACTTGTTTGCGGGTCAAACCCAGGGCTCGAAATTCGTCGGAAAATTTATATTTATGTCTGTTTTGGGCTATTTTGGCACTACATGTATCACTTCCGCATCCCTGTGTTGTTGTTGTTATGAGTGAACCAAATATATATAAAGTTTTATTTTCGGCAAATATTTCATCTCATTTGAGCCACTCTTTAACGAAATGCAGTCAACAGCAGTCCACACGCTTAAACTGCCCCTGGGTCAAAGTTATGCTTTAGATTATTGACCAATCGATATGAATACATCCAATAACTTGGTCTGACCTCGAAATCTGTTTTATTAGAAAGTTCAAGTTCATGTATGACCAAGTTCAACAAGCCTAGAGGGTTTACGGGAGGTAAAATGACGGACAATAAATTGAGCGAGATGGTGTCAAAACCGATATTCGGTCATTTCAGTTAAATTAAACTTTAATGTGATTGTTGTCATTTCAATTAACCCGG
This sequence comes from Eueremaeus valkanovi, assembly GCA_034693305.1. Taxonomy (NCBI): domain Eukaryota; kingdom Metazoa; phylum Arthropoda; class Arachnida; order Sarcoptiformes; family Eremaeidae; genus Eueremaeus; species Eueremaeus valkanovi. Next base: position 36,213 of record JAQIWA010000073.1, on the reverse strand, counting down.
GCCCAAATTCGGTTAACTTTAGATAAATAATTGATTATTTTGGCTATACCCTACCCCTTGGCCATCTCTTGTACAGTCGCAACTCCATAATTTCTCATTTTTAGACCAAAATATTTGCTAGGTGAAATTGGAGAATGTGAACAGAGATGATTTTATTGAAATGAATTCTTTATACATATATCAATATATTATATAAAATTATTTCTAGACCAATGACCAAGAACAGTCGTATGAACTTTAGTTTTTAGACTAATATGGTTTACAACAGAATTAATTTGAAGAATAGATTCTTTTATTCAGTGTTTTGTCAGACAGTGTTGAAAGTTATATAAATTATAAAAAAAAGTTATAAAACTTGTAAAAAGTTATTACAAACAAATGTGAAATTAGTCTATACTTGAACTCTAGCCCATAGATGGGGATCACGTTTCATATGAGCTCATATACAGTACAAGTTAACAATCGAAACCAAATGTGATGTGGATCACAATGTGTCTGAAAGTGAAAATAAAAATATGTGAAATCAGTTCTATTCTTAACATTGGTCACAATAAATGCTAATACAGTGCTAATAAATAAGATGCGCAAGCAAAGTATAGGCATAATACTCCAAACTTTTGAAATAGGCAAAATAGCCTCCTCCTGCACTTCAAGGACGGTGGTGGAGCCCCACCCCCGATTTTTGTACCAGGTACATCGAAAATCGTGACAGAATTACATTTAAAATTGTTCTAAACTAAGGCTAAAAAGGGCTCAGTTCAGTTGAATTATCCAATTCTAATGAAATATCGAAAAATAGATCAATTTTGAGAAAAAATTAGTTATTTCACACCTTGGTCGAGTTTACACATGCCTATTTTTAATGGTTACCAGGACCAGTTGGGGTTAGATTGCTTATTTGGAACAAGACTCACATATTATTACTTTTCCTCCGCTGTTGTGGACTATTGAGTGACAATTATTCGCAGATTTCTCGTAAATATGAGTTAATATCGAAACATTGCCGAACCTTCTCTCTGCTTATCGCTATCCCTATCCCTGTGGCCATATTACTATCCAGCTATTTGTGCGCCTACCCTTCTCTCTAGTCTATCCATAAAACGACTATTCTCTCTAACCTATCCCCGCGGCAACCCTTCTGTGCAGCCCAACCCTCCAAAGAACATTCTGATCGGTGCGATGACTACATAATGTATACAAATAACTAATAAAATAATTTCGGAAATAATGATAAATTCTAACGGTTTGTATGAACTAAATAATTACATAAAAAATATGCACTCATTAGAGAGTCTCAGTCTCTCTCACAACAAGTGGTCGATAATTATAGTCGATTCAGACATCAAATAAATAGAGAGATAAAAAAATGATACTTTATTTTCATTGATGACATGCACTGTTGGGCCAATACTGGCCAATAATATTCTGTGACAAGTATTGACATTCAGGCACTTTATGCGAAAATATATTAATTTTCATTCTATAGGTTCTCTGACAAAGATTTTTCTGTTTATTTATTTATTTGTCAGTCAATAAGTGAATATATAGACAAACAGAATATATATATAATTTTCAGCCATCATATAGTCTAATGATATTCTATATACAAATTAGTTTTTCAATTCATCTCTCTTTCTATGCAATGAATATTTTACTCTTTTCAATGATAACGAAATAAATTGAATTTATTCTAATTTTTTTCTGTTTTATTATTATTTCGTAAAAAAACTTAATAAATATTTAATATTCATATCAACAGTAATATTAATATTACTACAACTGATATACTGTATAATTAGTTCGACTTTTGTTGTACTAATACCTGTAGTATATTTCAATTGCTTTATCATATTTCATGTCTCATATTCATCGGTAAGTTTTCCCTTTTCTCTTAGTCTATACTAATGACACAATTTGTTTCACTCAATCAAATATCACACACATATCCAAACCAAGAATACAATCAGATATCATGTCTTGGTTTAAGAAACTTATGTTTGAAATCACCTTAAGCTCAAATGTTTACTATTTTTAGTTATATTCAAATGTTTTGACTTTAAAATAAAGTTATTGTGAAATAAGCATAGCTTCGATATGTTGGTGACGAACGGGAAGGGTAGTCCTGGCCAATCAAACTCTGGTGATCAATCTAATCCAGATGATAGAGAAGGTCAATATTTTTCTATATTATTATTGTTTATAGTATTTTCCTTTTAGTCATCAAAAGCTTCAAAATTAAAGTATATTTTTATCCAAAAAATAAATTCAATTTCTCTTTAATTGTTTTTATCGGCAGTCATTATAATGTCCTTATTTTGACAGTTGATCCATAAAAAACAAACTATGGGTGCGATTCGACCATTAGATTCGACACAATTTGTTGAAATTTCATTATTTTTCTCGTATACTATACGCTCTAATATTTTATTAATTTTCACTGAAAAAAGTGAGAATTTTTGATATGATTTTATCAATTTCTGTGTGAAATATAGGAAATAAATAAATGACTGAAATATATATACAGTATTTCACAGAAAAAAACTACTTTATGTGTCAATTAGTTTTCATCTGAAAAAAATCAGTTCCTTTTGCATATGTTTTTGCAAATCATTTCTTATTCTCTTTCATAAAAAATAGCCAGGTTACAATATAACTATGTGACTATTTGAATACTGTTCGTTTTCGGTACTGACATATTTTGTTAGGACAGGTCTGGAGCTATGGATGTGCAAAGGGGATAGGGCAAAAATATACCCTGAACTAAAGCCCGAAGCCTAGTATATTGAAAAATTCTGAAATTTCAGCTAGTTAGAATTTAAAAGTGTGTTGAACATTTTTAGATTATCAAATGATAAGTTTTTTTTAAATAAAAATCAATTTCAAAAAGATGTTGATTAAAATATTTAAAGTAATTATAAATTTAGAAAAAATAAATCAATTAAAGTATTATTTTATTGAATTTCTTCAGAGAATTACAAAATCTTTTTTCATAAAAACATTTTCTCTTTTGTATATTTTGCACAGAAATTGGTTCAATATTTTTAGGCATAGATAAAGTTCAATCCAGAGGTGGTTTTAATTTACAGAAGAAAAAAAATAGGAATCTATTCCAAAGAGTAAATTATATTTTGATTTGAATTTTATTCACAATTTATATCAAACACATAGTGAAAAAAAATTCCGCTTTTGATAAAAATAATAGAATAGATAGAAAAAAAATCTTATGTTTCGCTCCATTTGTTTCAATGATTGCCTGAATTTAATGATAATTTTTCTTTTCATATAATTTGTGATTTTTTCGGACATTTAATACTACTCTTATATTTGTCCCTATTTTTCATAAGTTGACGACTTTTTTCTTATAACTGAATTCCGTTATTTCATAGAAAAAAAATAAGTTTTATCTAAAATCCCTTTTTCTTCGATTTTATATTTTTAATGAAAGTATAGATTTTTTCTGTATTTTTTAATAGAAATAATTGATTAGAAAATTGTTATTATTATTATTGCATTTATATTAAAGTTATCTTTATTTCTAATTTTTTTAGTTTAACTTTTTTGGGAAAATTTTTTTTTCTTTCTAAACAAATATTCTGTTGTTTTGTGTCATATAATTGACTGTCGGTTTGATTTGTGTATTTCGTATTTGATATAAATTATATAAAAAAATAAAGTATTTCTTAAGAAAAGTATATATAGACTAATGTTTAAGACTTATATTTAAGTCGATATTTCAATTCAATAGTGATTTTCTGAATTGATTTTCTAAAAATAACTCTATTATTACACTAAAGAATTGTCAAAAATTATTTTCTTATATCTATTATAAGTTTCTTTATATTTACGAGTAATTGATTGACCAATAAGTCCGGGTCTCTGGACTTTGAAATCGATCAATGGATATATTGTGAAAAATTGCTCTCAAATGACATATTTAATGACAAACTATTTTAATTTTGATCTTTTTATATATAAATGAAACCTAAAATCAATTTATATATAAGTTTTTGGAAATGAAAAGAATAATTGATTTGAATTCAAAATATATTATTTGAACTTTTTTTTTGAATACAATATAAAGATATGAGAATTTTAGTCCTCTTAAGAGACAAACCCTAACGAAGATCAACAGATTGGCTAACATTATGAATGTTATTAATTTATTTTTAATTCTCTTCTTGTTATTTCATTTTAAGTACTCGTCGTTTGAAAATAGTTTTCTTTTACTCTTAATTAATATAATAATCAAATAGTAATCAAAATCTATACCAAATCTAAAATGAAAGCAATGATGAAAAGGCTTTTAAAAGTTTTGTTTCTTTCATAATACAGATCTACTCTACGTCTAATTACTAATTAGCGTGCTAATTGTATTTTTTCTATCTTTCCCAACTACTAGTGCTCTCTATTTCATCAAATTAATGAATGATAGACTTAATACTGTTATTAGTAATGTATAGTATTTTACAATTTGCTTAATAGATATGAGATTTTATGTAATTATAATCATTTAATAAATAGATTTTTCTCATATCACAAGTGAATGCAATTTCTCTGCTTTTAGTGACACAACTGGCTCTATGAAGAACTCATTTATTTATTTACAAATTCAATGTTCAATTGATAGTCAAAAGCTTTGAAAGTTTTGGCAGTAAAATAAAATAATGTCTTTAAATATCTCTTTAATGAATATCGACTTATCCGAGCATTACATTTGACTTTCTTGTAGTGCGAAACGTGATATGAAATTCAAATAAATTGTTTTGATATTTCAATTGAATTTGCATTGAATAGACATTTAAAGCACTTCATTGTATTATATTCTAATTAACTTTGAAATATTGATTCATTACTAAAAACGTTAATTCTTTGCATATTTTGCTTCAAATGTTTATTTAAATATTATTCAATGCAATAGTAAGTCAAAAGATTGTCTTTTTTCGTACACAAGTCTGTATGAAATTATTATCAAGCTATTCAAGGCTTGGTTTTCACCAAGTTATACTAAGAATCCTACCTAGAAGCTTAAATATTTGACTGATTGAATATAAAAATCATATTATTTCAATTCTCATTATTAATATTCATATTTTCTTAACATATCTTTAAAATGATATTTCATTTCAATCATACAGTCATTGCAACTAATAATTTGTATAAATATTAATAAACTAACAAAAAAAGATATATTTTTATAATCATAATTCCCGGAAGGCTTTCAAAAGGAATTGTATGCAAAAATGAATTTTATAATAATAATCATATTTTAAAATATCATTTACTTTATTACCAGAGATGCACAACGTGGGGGTAATAACACCCATCTACTTATAATATAGCAATTGATATAAACTACCATAAATTTGTGACTTAGACTAATCTATCTCATTATTTTTGGACTATAAGCCCAAATGGAATTATGAAATCTTTTGGCCTTCCCTGGGTTAGATTTATCATACCTGAGTCCAACCCATACTTTTCTAACGAAATTAAAATATTGTTTTCAAAAAAATTATTCATAAAAACTGATTTCAATAATGAAAAACTTATCGCAAAAAAAAAGTTTTTCAGACGCTTTCTCTCTAATAATAAGAATATATTAATATTAAAAATATTTGAGTAAAGATAGAGACAAATAATTTTCTACTCTGATTAGTAACAGGAGTAATAAAACGCCGCAAAGCAAAGCGCGCAAAAAAAATACTTTAATGACCTTTATATAGATTTTTTGAATGAATTTTTTTTAATCATATTCTTTATATCATATCTTATTAGATATTATACGAATGTGTTTATCATTATTATTATTTCCTATGATTTTTTGCTCTTATTATATAATCTTATTCTCAGTCTTATTAATGCAATGCTTAATATCGTATCATATTTTCTAAATCATATCTTTCGTTAAAATCATATAAAATATTATTAAAAATATAATGATATCAGTGTCTGATAATCAGACTCTATATGCAAATAAGTTTGTCCTCAAAATCTAGAGTTATATTCAGCTATAAAATCATGATTTTATTTGTTTCACTCTCTGATCAAAATTTTAATTCAAGTTAAACATGACTTATGGCGGGAATGACCACTGAGAGGAGTAGGGGTAAAATGGCCTTCGTAAATATGTGCAGTGCAAACTTTCCCAACTTAGCTTTGACTTGTGCAAGACAATTCAAGGACTTTTAAGCCACCGTTGCATTATTGCACTAAGAAATGTCCAGTTTGTTTGAAATCCACAAAAATACCCATCAGATTTGAAGAAATTAATGTGGTAGGGGTAAATTTACGTTGAATTTACCGGATTTTTATCAATAAAATGCTTTTTAATACTATCTGATATTCGACAGAAAATTTTTAAGTGATTAACAAAAGCAGAATTGAGAAAATAAAAATAGAACTGGTTATAAAAGTGCATTGATGCATTATTGATGCACTTCTAATATAGACTATCTATTATTCATTAAGTATTTCAAACGAAATCAAATTCAATAGTAATTAAAGTCTAAAAAAATAGTTTCTAACGAAAGCATTAAAAGTATTTCTGAAATAATAATACGATTTTTGATTCAAATTGTTTTTATTTAATACATAAAAGAGTTATAAAAAACTTTTGTTTTTCATATGAATCGTTCGTTTGATATGAAACTTAACTTTCGTTAAATGTATAGTCAATTGTCTAAAATGATTGTCTCTTTTCTCTGATAACTATTAAATAAAGATAATTATTAGATCAAGTCGTCGGTCGAATTCATGCATCGATTGCTGTTTGTATTTGAAAAATCTCTGTCTATTTATTCGGCGATAATTCTTAAGTCATGTTTTTGAACTTTTTTTTCACTTTTGAAATATGTTAACCAATGTTTTGGACATATTATACAAATTACAAACATTTCAACAAATGATAAAAACTAAATATTTATTTGTTTTTTCTCTCTTTTTTCTACACTTATCTGAAGTTTTAAATTTCAGTATAATTGACAGTATTTTTCGCCAAAATTGAATCGAATTAATCATAAATCTCATAAAGAAATTGTTTTTTAAGCTTTACTCACGTTTTGAACTTCTGGTTTGATTTTCATTTTAAAAATGATTAAAATCGGCTGAAAATTATTATTATTGTTATTATTTTGAATATCTCTTAAGTTTTTCTTTTTGAAAATTTTATAAGAAATTCATAGAAAAATTCAAAACAAATTTCCAATCAATTTATCAGATTTTGGATATTCTTAATACTGATCGCATGAATGGGAAAAACATTAATCAATAAATTATATGACGTATAGAAAAGAGTTGGAAAATAAATTTCAAACCAAACATGTTATGTGAATGTGATTTGATTATTGATTCAGAATTTTAATTATGTGCTTGGATTGGATACTATACAGAGTAGTTTTAAAAAGCATACACATTACTCGATCAACAGTGCAAGCATACTAGAGGAGAGTACGCAAGCTACAATAGTACTTTCTCAGATAGGTGTAAAATGAAGGTTTTTCCTTGATCATCCAATTACCTCTGCAAGTGCAATTGAAGGTTAACGACCAGGATTAATGCTCCAAGCTTCAATTATATTAACCAATTCTGACAGAAATCTTAATTTTTTAACTGAATTAACCGAAAATATTCTTAATTGGGATTCAATATGAGTATGAGTTTTGTAGTGTACAGCAGAATTGCATGAATTATCTGGGAATTAACAAACTATAAGACAGGAAAAATTTATTTTTAATAAAGTCTAATAAATATATGATTTTTGTGAGTAATATATTCTTTAGTATTTACTTATCCATCAAATCAAAAGAGTTTTTGATTGAATGATAAATTCAAGTATTTTTTTTCTCTTCTATTCATTCCTGAATACAATTGGCGTAAGTCTTGCATAACTACAAAATTTTGTGTAAGTTTTATATAATTCCCAGTTATATGTTGTGTGTGTTGTGGGAACGGCTTTCTTAACCGAGTTTTGACTCGACAGCAACTTTTCTGCCCCCGACTGCCTGAACGCGTCACTCGAATTAGTCTTCACGAAAGGGGAGCGGCTTTTGTGTCGAATAACTGATACGACAACTGACAGAAAAATATATAGAAAATTCATTGACAATAAAAATATATTACAACCAAATTTTCTCTACCGTTATTCGAGTTCTTTGACTTTTTGTCTCTCTTTTCTCTCTGTGAATCACAAACTCATGGTTCGCATGTCATACGAGAGCGACATTGCATTCTTTAAGCATTTTTAACTATTTTATCGAAATATACGTAAATTTATAATTATTTTATTGGAAAAAGTTATTCAAAAAACTTATTGTTTGCTAACCTCTAAGTGTTATTCTATATGTTATGTAATTTTATCGCAACTTATATATCAGATAACTATTGGAAATAGAAATTGAAAAAATAAATTACACTTAACTTCAATAGTTGTTTCCTCTCTGTATAGTATTTACGTACGAAATGTTCATTTTTCACATGTAATGTGATTTTTCATTCGTTTGATACAGTATTTGCTTTACGTATTGTTTTTTATTTTGTTGAATGAATTGATAAATGTGTTCATCTATTATATGATAAATAACTTGTTGTTTGTATTATATAGTGTTTAATTCAATTATACTATATTTGTTGGACTATTCATCTTATTATTGTCACAAAACATATTGTGCTTTATCTCATCCAATGATAATTCTTTGCGCAATCAATGCCAGGAAATTGCTATGTCCTCAACAGGTAATCAATCACATTATCATTTTTGCACTCATTTATCATTCTTACAGTTTTGTTGTCTAATAGTAATCATAACTTACTCTTAATTTCTATTTTAAACTTAAGTTTACTCTATTCTAGTCTTAAAGCAATTCTATATTCTGTATATTAGAGAATATTTTATTCATAGACTATTAATTTGTACCTTTCACCATTCATGCGAATGAGAGACTGCACTTTATCTGGTGTAATTTAATTTCATAAATCATTATTATTTGCAAGGTTATTTGAATTTAATTGTAGCTTAAATTAATTTATATTTAAAATGCTATAAATTGAAGTCAAAGTAATTAAAGCAGTAATTCATATCACATTTAGAAAATGGGTTTGGTCTAGGTAGAAATACAAACGATAACTAATAATTTATTATTCATTTACATCGTTTAAAACGTGTTAATCCAGATTATATTTACTAATCTTTAATGTCAATACTGTTTAAAAATTGCGAAATTATTTACTCTAAAAGTTTTATTCATAACAAATAATTTTCTCCAGAATATTGAAAACAATTTATTTAAAAATCTTTTCTCAAATATTATGTTTATGTGAATTCATTCGCTATTATTTGAGTTTATATTTTTTTATCGAAAATATTCATTTATGAGAATGTTTTTTTGTGACTTCTTATAAAAATTGAATTATTTTTTTATGATTTATTCTGATGTGAAGCTCATTATATATGAGACAAATATGAGTAGAAATTTTTGTTCTTCCCATTCAATACAGAATCTTATCTATAATTAACTATAGATTCGCTTATAATCCTATCCGACGTCTATTTATTTCTCTACTAAAACATAAAAAAATAAATACTGTATTCTATTGTTTAAAAACAATTTTTGATTTCAGATGATTTTGAGTTTTAAGTAATAACAAAAAAAATTATTATTTCACTTCTTATTATATCTTTTTTTTTGTGTATTTTACCCGAAGTAGTCTATAATCTAAATGTAAAAGTGTTTATATCACTTACACGCGATTCTTACAAATATTATTCCTTAAATTAAACTATTCTTAACTTTTTATAAAAAGTTTTTTCTTAAGAAAACTTATAAAAAAAATTCGGAATAAATCTAAATATATATTAAAATTTTCGATTCTTATTACAGAATCTGCCTGTTTATGCTCTATATCTTTTTCAACCTGTTCAATTTCTGATGCTTAATGTGTTAAAATATACAATCTTTTTCACAAGATTGTGAACCAAGATTAATCTTATTTTAGAATACTATTAATATAATATAGATATGAATAGAAAATAAATGTTTATTTAAATAATTTATTTAAATTATATTAAATACTCCTTTATGTACAGTAAAGCTCAGAATTGTATGTAAATTATGTAATTATAAGTTCAAAATCTTTTTTTATTGTTTCATATGTGAAAAAGATAGAGATTTTTCGAAGAAAATTACACTTTAATAGAGTGGGTAATCAAAAATGAAATCAGAAATTATTATTATTATTAGTTTTCAGGAAAATTATCAAAATATTAAATGGCGTTAAAGTGTTTTATATATACTCTTATTGTATATAAAGTTCATGTTTGGAAGCATTACATAAAAAAATCTTTATATATATATTTTTCATATGGTTTGTGAAGAAAAAAATATATAATATCCAGCAGAAAAAATTGCACACTTTATGCTCTGCTTATTCGATGTTCTCATTTAAGAATATTTATTTATATTTTTAATGACAATAATATATAAGATTTTTGCCCAAAAAAAAATTTAATACTTTATTCGTATTAACTATTCTATAGTTTTATATTAATACTATATTTGCATAGGATTTGTTGGCCAATACGTTAAACCACTTCTTATAGTAATTTTCATTCTTTAATATTTGTCACAAAATTTTTCATTTTTTCAATTATATATAAATACTCAAAAAATATGAAAATTTTAGGTCAAAAATCTTATTTTATGATTAAATGCTTAGTTTTTTATCAAAATCTGAATGCAAATTGTTTTTTATTCTCGTTTACATATATTTAACATTTTATTAGTTATTTATTCAAAAACTAATTTATTTTTAGCTACCGTTTAGTCTTTTCGCTCCGTTATTATGCAAATAATTGCCGATTTTTTGATTAATTTTAACGATTAGTAAGTTTTCTATTGTTTATTGTAATTATATATTCATTAATGAACTAATTTATAGTCTTTATTATTATTTAATTAACTTTTACTCAAATGTAAAATATACTGAAAATCAGTTAAATAGAAATTTAAAGAATTTTAAACTTTTAAATCAATTCATTTTTGGTTAGACTTGACTGCAGTACCAAAACAGAATAGACTTATATCCAGATCACATTTGCATTTCAACTATCATGTTTCTCTTCTAAATTTTTGGTTGGAACAAATCTGAAAAAAACAAGCTAACTTTTACCACATATTTCAGTCTGTTTCTGAACCAGTACATTTAATTAAACCAATTTGAACTCTCTCAAACTCATGATAAATCTTTTATACATCTCTTCTTCTAATTAAGTTTATTTTCATATTTTCTAATAAAAGCCTATATTATATCATAAATTAGTTTTATTTTGTGTTAACTTATATTTTGGAATAATTTAGAGAATATTTCCTATAATACTATTGATTAGTTTGATGTGGTTTTCACAGTTATCTGGATATACCGTATAGGCTCTCATTAACAGCTAATCATTAGCTGTAATATTATTAACAATTTATTTGATTGGATAACAAATTGATGTCTTCTAAGAAGGCAGACAATTAGTATTTCATTCCAACCCAAACGGGAATTCTCAATGATTTCTAAAATAAAAATCCATTTTCTCTTACATTTGATTTAATTATTGATTTCATAAACCAATTAAATAAAGTACAAAATGCTTATTAATATCTTATTTTTCTTGACTACAATCGGAACTAATTATTGCCTATATTTGTAAAGTGAAAGAAAATGTGCGAATCATTAGATATAATAGGTTTGGGAAAAGTGTAGCGAATATTAACATTTATATTAATAATAGTAATAATAATTCTGTATTTTATAAATTAATTATATCGTGTCTTAAGATAATTATTGTTACGAATCTAATTGAATATCACATCTTATTTGCATACATTACAGTACTTCTGATTTATTGTTATTTTGCCCCGACTACTATTTCACTTATAATTTAAATATCAATATAATCTCTTAAAAAAACTAAAAAAACTTTTTATTCTATTATTTATTATTTTTTAATTAAGTTGAAAATTAATTTTATTTTTACTTTTATTCTGATATATGCTGTGTTCAAACACAATATTGTCCTTGACACTGACACCGGGTCAGACTTTTCCTGGAATATTTATGTGACTAACCATTGAATTAATGCGATTTCATTAATCAATTATATAGTCATTGTTTACCGAGAAGTGATTTAATTGAAAATTTTCAATTAATTACACAAAAGAATACAAAGATTAGGAAAGGATATGACTGAACAAAATTGAATTATAGTTGGTATGATCAATGTCATATTCTTATAACGATAGCTTAAATTAATAAATTCCAAAAAATAAGATAATCTCTGTCTTGAACTGAAAGGAATAACTCACTGTAAACTTCTAACCCGTATCCTATTTTAAAAGGTTGTGCTCTTTAGTAGTTTCTAAACGATACCAGTCCACTCAAATAGCATCCCATTGTTTAACCATGTAGATTTTAAATATCTTCAATATATAACTTTCGATTTAAAATTTCAATTATATTTCATTTTTATTGAAATTATGAAAATATTTATACAGAAAAATAGTATAAATAATAATAATATACTTATTAACAATTAAACTATCCTTGAATAATGCGATTGTATGTTCGGGTGTTTCCTCACTAATATCACAGAATAAATAATTATTATTTGCACTTATTTTATATTTTTATTTAACCAAAAGCTGAATAATAACTATAATATTCTGTTATTCAATACTTTATTTAATTTTTATTTATTATCAATATTTTTACGCTTTTATTGTTTTCTTGTGTTTAATGTTTGTAAAAATTATTTCTTTTTCATATAATAATTATGTGAACGAAACCTATTCTTTGATTGGATTCAAATAAACTTTTGATATTCAAAACTGACCTCAATATAAGACCTTTAAAAACGAAAGAAATATTTTTATTTATTTTTTTTGAACTATCAATGAATTAATATATATTTTGAATTGTTTTTACATTCGATTCATTCGTTTTCAGTAGAAATAATTGTTAGTATTTTTTTTGATTGAAAGACAATTCTTGCTTTCAATTAAGACTCCGGGGCATTATTCTCACCAAATTATCCATGTCTTTTATTAAATCAATCTAAACTATGACAGACTAATGAATAATTATAATTCTATATTAAGCTAAAAAAAGTTAACTTTCATTCACTCATTCATCTGTCATAAAAGTATATTTAATAATACCCAGACATTTGACGTCTATCTTGATATTCAATGTGATATTTGAAAAGTATTTTTTTATGATTTTTCTCAAATTTTTTATCTATAAATCAAATATTGACTGGAATTCACTAATGACTGGAAATTCGTTTTATTTTTTTTGCAAAAACCCTTTTTTATATTTTTAACTTCGATTGGAAATTACAGATTGATATATCATTAAGAGCCAGAACCGGGTCATATCACACATTGATTTCACACAAATTGAAATAAAATTACTAATTCTTACTATAAAATGATTGTCTGATTATTTGATTTCTGCTTATAATTGTCTTTTCTATATATTTTGTATTCAAACTAATTGATTAAATATTGAAGAAATATTTGAGCTTTGCTAAAATGAATCGAGAATACCATATAATTATTTGTGATGGATCATTTGTTTAGTCACTAAACCGAATCTTTTAAAGTTTTAAACCCTTTTTTAAATACATATAATTTATAAATATTTTGCTTTTCGTTCACTTATTACTGCATTTTTATGTGGATTAGATATGTTTTGATGCTAATTCATCTTGATTATTCCTTTGAATTGATAGCTCTTTGAATCTATTAATTATATGTTTTCAGACTTTCTTTTCTCCATTCATTTTATCTGTCTTTCACTTCCTTCAGAAAAATTATATCGTTTTTTGTCGGCTTTTGTATTGAATTGAATTCAACTTAAGTTTTAGTTTCATTAAAATCATTTGAAATTCTCATTACTTTCATTGCAATTGTGGCTGAATTTTCCAATCGTCGGCTCATTTTTTGTTTTCTCTCATTAGGTTTGGGTTTTGGCCAAAATTTAGATCAAATTAGTTTTTAATTGCAAAACACTGTTTGTCTGGAAATTTCAATTTCAATCTTATATTTGTTTTCATTTGAGAAAAACATAATTATTTCTTTAAAAAATAATCAATGAATACGAGGGTCAGCTTTAGAAGGGACTAATGAATGGACTAATATTTCACTAAAATTATTTTGGAGTAAAATGTTTGACAATTATAATGAAAATATCTGAACAGAAAGAGCTCTTTATTGCCATTTTGATGAACAAAAAGAAAGTTTTATTTTCTCTTCCCTTTCTATCCCTCCGACCATAAAACAAGGCGTGACATTGGTATTATCCTCTTCCGGGTCTCTAATCATAAATATGACCTGTATTAAATATATAAATTATGCGAATTAAGATTAATAATAATCTTGTTATATAGGATCCATTTGATGATCAAGTTCAATTCTTTATAGGTCTTATAAAATGCTTACACTTATTGACTACAAATTGGTTTCATATTTATCTTAATTTCGTTATGTATTTCCATTCACTTAATTAATAATAAAATCTATAAATAGCCGTAAATTTTAAATTCATTTGAATTTTATATAAAATTATTTTTATTTTAAATGAAAGATAAGTAAAGACTAAAAAATATTTTTAAAGCTTTTAAACAGTAATTACAGGAAAAGTTTGATTATTTTTAGGGAAATTCAAAGCATTTAGTTTCCAATTGTATCAAAACATCCCGAAAAACAATATATACTAATAAATGCAGTGAAGGGATGACCAGACAAGTAGTAATTTGTCGATTTTGTTGGCGAGACACTTGATGTCAGTTTTAATTTATATGTTTGCCATTCATCCGATTCGGGAAAATCCGGACAATTCCTCTATAATTAGACGAAGACTTTTCCCCTTCTGTGACAGTAACCGAGTCATACGAATTGATTTTTATTTTAAAATACAGACAAATCAATCATTGATAGGCTTTTTGAGCTCCAATTAAAATGATCCGAACAATTATAGCAGTAATCAACTTATTTTTGGTTTAAGTGTTCTCTGTTTGCCATTAGATTTGAATGGGATTTGAATTCAATTACAGTATAATCACTCGAATATTGATTTTGGATTTTTCATTAAATTCTGTTCTGTTTGGATCCCAGGTCGCGCTGATTTTGGCGGTATAGACAACGCAGCTCTGGATTTCAGTCAATTGGAGGACTATATCAATGACGACGAGGACAACAACAGCACAATGTAAGCCAATATACAGTAGTATTATCTCAGCTATTATTATATGAAAATATACTCAAATATAGGATTTCTCATATAATTTCGTATAAATCAACTCAAAGTATATTTAAAAACCTTATTAACAATTAAATGAACAAGTTATACAGACGATCAAGGTGTTCAACTTTGAAAGCTCAGTTTATGCATCAATTGTTTTATCTTGGAACTTATTTAGAAAAAGTATCCTGCTAAATTCTAATTATTTTACCATAACTTCTCCTTTTGTACCAAGCTTACATTCTAAGAATAGCATTGTTTATAGAAACGTTGAAATTATTTGAAGTTTTATATAATTTTTTTGTGCTATTGATGACTGAATTTGAAGAAAAACCTATAAATGTTAAACTCGTTTGGAATCTAACACTAATTGAGCGTAAAATGCAATCAAAACTCATTTTTTCGCTCTTTTTGCGAAATATAATTTTTTTTCTGACTTTCTTCTGGAGAATTAGTAAAAAGTGAATTATCGATACAATTGTTGTCTTATCTATTGATCCGTTAAACTTAAGACAAACCGTTGACTGTATTTACACTGAAATTATTTCACAAATTGTTTCAAAAATTCATTGTAATGTCGAAACACAGACGAGAATCAAATTATTGACGTTTTCCGAGTATAGTATAAATTAATTCAATATTCATATATTAATTAATAATAAAAATAATACTGTACCTGTATAGCATTACTAATTTATAGGTAGTTCATTTTCATTTAGTTTGTAGACTTCGATAGTTTATTTGCAGAATCTCTAGAACTGTAATAAAGTTTTCGAAAAGTAATTAAAATAAATTGTTTTCAAATAAATTACTTTTACATAACATAACAAGTATTGCAATAAAACAAAAAGATTTGCTCAGAAGACTAGATTCAGATCAGATGTGATCAAGGGGGGGTAGCTCAATTTTACCGCTACAGTGCTTTTGTTTCTTTAATGTTATGCCTTGGTTATGTTTCATTTCAAATAAATAGATTGCGCTTTCATTTCATCGCAGATTTTCAATTACATTAATCTTCAACATGTATTCACATTTTTATTCTACCCTTAATATGAATGTGC
Source organism: Eueremaeus valkanovi (assembly GCA_034693305.1). NCBI lineage: Eukaryota > Metazoa > Arthropoda > Arachnida > Sarcoptiformes > Eremaeidae > Eueremaeus > Eueremaeus valkanovi. Next base: position 19,870 of record JAQIWA010000073.1, on the reverse strand, counting down.
AAGGGGGTGGGTATAGACAAATCCCCCCCCTGAGTTTCGAAACTGGCAAAATATTCACCTTAGTTTTGTGGCTTGTGTTATCCCCCCTCCCTGACTCCCGATTTTGACCACATTTGGGCTAAATTTAGCTAAGCTGAATTCAACTAAATTAAGGCAAATAGTGTTTAATATAACAAAATTAGGGCGACTTTCGGTAATTTTCGACTTTAAACGCCATTATGGCGGCCATCTTATCCGTAATTTTACACCTCCCTATACCTTCCTATGAGTTTGAGGTACAAATCCGCCATTTTACCCTCACTATATCCCTGTCTCGACCGACCTTGCACATCCCTAATCTTTAAATAAATTACATTTTGATTGTTAATTCAAAACAATCACTTGAATTATCGGTTGACCTGTTATTCATTTTTGTTATAATAATTATAGTTATTTGAAAATCGAAATGCATTTAAATCGGTAGCAAATGATCCTGGTTCATCTTTGCTTACATAAGTATTGATTTGATTTCCTATTTGTATAATACCAGTCCAGTCCGTAAATTACATATTTGAGTGAAGACATGGATTAATTGAGTTAATTCTTATTTAATTAGTGTTATTATAGCTCAACCCTCTCTGCTTTATAAACCCTTTGAGCCCTATATAAGCAAATACTTAATATTTAGTGTAAATCTCTTTCGAAATTTAATATTAGTTTAATTGCTGTTATTGTCAAATATAATAATGTTTTACATTTATAGTCATTTATTTCCACTTTTAACTGAAGAATAATTAATTCAACAAAAAAATTGTGAAATAAGTAACAAATGAGTGGACATGAAAGTTAAGCTAGGTGAAGCTATTACCGGTACAAAAATATTACTTTATTTATGTCTGCGCAAGTGGTAATACCCCCTGAGTTTTGATATTTGTTTCAGACCTGATGAGTAAATTTGATTGAAATTCGTTCAAATCTGTCTATTTTTGAGTTATAGCGCAATTTTGGCAGTCATTGTGACCGCCATCGTGTCCGATAATTTACCCTTCTCTATAGCCGCCGTTTTACCTGCTCATTATTTCGCTTTTTTAGCCAAGATGACTTGAAGGCTTAATATTTGTATATCTTATTGAATAAATAAAATGCTATTTGAATGCAAACAAATAACAGATTTTGAATAAAGTAAAGAATCTTATAATGAATTGTAAGTCAATATTGACCGACAGAAAGAACATTACAAAGAACTAACTTAACTTCCTACAATTTTGAATGACTATATCTTTCTATTAGCAAACTGTTAGGCAATGTCTACTAAACAATATTCGGGTGGAGTTATAGAGAATATGAGTTTATGTCTAATATCTTATTATAAATAAATAATTGAAATTTATTCATAAAAACTTCTCAATTTTAAGCCTAAACACAAACAAAAAATATATATAATTGTGTTTGAGATGAAAAATATTTGAACACATTTTATGTATATTTGATTTACTCACTTAAATTCACGCCCTAATTGTTATACAACTTATTGTGTAATAATCACTACTAAAATAATTACAAGAATTACACCGAAAAAAAAAGTTGTTATTCAGTAAAAAATACGGTACAGAAAGCCATTGACTCTTTCGCTGTCTTTCTTAAAATAAGCCATTTGTCTGAATGTCTATTAAATAGTAGTAAAAAATTAGTTTCAAATTTGAAAACTTTTATCTCTTTTTTCTTAATCAAAATTCTATTACTTTTTATTTAGAGTATTATTAGCGCCGAATGACTCAATAGTATTGTCTAATATAGAAACTATTTTTTTAGAGTGAATTAACTTATAGTGAATTATTTTTTCAGCGAATCTTTTCCTAAAAGTTTTATTTGAATTTTGTTTTTATTGATCCAAATGATTGACAAATCATTTTTTTACTTTTTTTTTGCGATTAATTCATAGAAAATAATGATTAAAAATGTAGAGAAAACACTAAATTTTTTTTCCTCATTCAAGGCATGCGATATCTCTCTCGAGTATCACTTCAATTGATCCATATTTTTATTTATTTCTCTTTCTATATCTTGTTTTTGCATACATTTGATTAATTTTTCTTTCATATTAGACATTAAATAAAACATAACTAAAAAATAATATCAATATTGTAGTCGACATTCAATTGAATTCATTAAGTGGTCATTTGGTGTGAATTTTGTCTTTCATTATTCACATTCAGAATATACACGAATTAGTTGTTGTAATGATTGTAATGATTCTGTTATGACATTAGAAGATATTAGAGTTTGAAACGAAAGTATAGAATAGTTTTTTGAATCCTATAATAATAGTGTGGAAACCATTTTAACTGAATCTAACTATAGCTGACGATGAGATGAATTACATTTATTGTTCGCATATTATAATACTAACGCTTATTACACGTCTTATGTGATGACCACTAATTGGAGAATAAGTATAATTATCTGTTTGTGTCATAAAAATTGATGTTTTTCTAATTGAATTTACAGTACGGAATAGATTTCAGTAAAAGTCTTATGACCATGCTAGCATTTATTATGTAATTATTATTTTAAGGAAGCTCGTTTTCTAGCTGCTATTTTCTGCTAAATGGACTTGTCTTGCTCAATTTTCACATATTATTTTAAGTTCAATGTAACTCAATTACGAAAACTTTTGTGAAATTCGGACTTTAATTATAAAAAGAAAAAAAATTATATTTTTAATTGTATTGAATAATGATTTTTCAATGATTTAGTTCATTAGAAATTAGACTTAAATTGATTTTTTTCATTCAATTTTCTATTATCTGTTAGTTTTTTATCTATTTATAAAGTTTTGTCACATAATTAAAATTTTGTTCATTTGTTTGCTTCGAAACCAATTCTATCAATAATTCTGTTAATTTGTTAATTGATTTTAATTATTGCTAAAAATTGCAATTTTTTAGACTCCAAATCAATTGTTTCCCAAAAATAGTGAATTAATGTCAATGTTATTAGTTTTGATTTGAATATCAAATAAACACAAAAATTAAGTTTATTAACAAAAGTAAAAAACTTTTGAATTCTATAGTTATTCTTAGTTTGAAATTCAGTCTAAAAATGATACAAAAGAAAAATTATGAAATCTATTATATGTTTTTGTTTTCAACTGTTGTCCAGAAAATATTGATTTAGTTAACCACCAATTGGGTCACTATTTATTGAATTGTCATTAATTATGTCTTTTTATAATTGTTATATCAATATAACTGTTAAATCGTTTAACAATTTCTTGATTCAAACCCATAAACACATATGAACTACAATTACATAATGGCATAGATTTCAGACATAATTGGATACAATATCTAAATGTTTGCCTAAATCTAATCAAAACAACTAATTCTTATAGTTTTCTGTGAAACTACAACTCATTGTTGATAATAATCACAACGAATAGGATATAATTAGCACTAAAATCCATAAACTCGATGAATGTTTTCAGTGATAAACAGAAATCAAGTTATTTTCTAACCTATGAGTGAATGAGTGAATGAATGAATGGATTGATTCTAAAGAATATTCTTTGATTGACAGCTACTTTCAAGAAGCTTTAGTTAGTACTGATCTCAGACTCGAGGATCTGTCTCGAAGTGCAAACAAAGTATCAGCGAATCAAAGCCAACCACATCCACAACCATTACCACAATTTTCGGGCCAACCACCAGTTCCTGGGCCAACACCTGCGCCGCGTACGACAACAACAGTCACATTAGCGGTGAATAATATAAGCAATAAATCGCCGAAATCTCAAGCGAGACAAACACCAAACCTCTCGCAATCGCCTGCACTCGTCAGTCATCCCAACCCTATCATCTCAACCCCAACTCATCCACATCTTCGCCAAACAGTGACAGTCCATCCGCCACCGGTCACTAATTCTGTGACAATCACACATATCGGCTATAAGGGTCAGCCGCCGCGCACTAACGGCCAACAGCACACAAACGGTCAGCCCCGGCATCACTTGCCTGATTCGCCACCAGATTCTGGTTCAGAGCCACCGTTTTCGCCATTAAATGACGACAAACTTGTTAACAGTGTGAACAGTGTTCCGGCACAAGCAGCCAGTGTTCCGTCAGATATGATGCTGGGCCAGGGAGTGGACGGACTGAAACAGTTTATTAACTATAACTCACCCCATAATCACAATCCTCACAAAACACTTCTACCGCCGAATGAGACGAGTCTTACGATAACACCACCGCATCATTCGGTAAGCCATCGATATCTCAATAATTGAATAATTGTTTCATTTGTTCTCTTATTTGTGGAAATCGTATATAATTTTAAATGCATTTCATTTCATATAATATTAATATCAATCCATAGCCACAAGCACTGAGTCAACTCCAGTCCATGCATTCACATCCCGTAACACTCATTCCACAAGAAATTCCACCCATCAATCAAATGGTCCCGATTCCCGGTCCGTTAGGTATCCAGGCAACGCCAGTGCCAACGGGTATGGTCTCTCCGGCCACGGGTCACCTGACGACGCTATACGGAACCAACGAAGACTATTTGGCCGGTTGTGAGTGTATAAGTTCGCCGGAACAGCACAGCCAACAGCCGAGTGCACAACAAAGCAAAAAACGTAAGATTTCTGGCAAAACACAGAACACAACGAATCAGAATATGATGAACGGAGGGGTTGTCCACATCAAGCAAGAACCCGACGGACTCTCACCCGAACCAATCTCTTTGAACAATCCGTTGCACACGACCACATCGATGATAGCGCCGGGAGATGAGGAATATTTTGATTACGGACCAGACGGACAGTTATATCTGGATTCTGTCTACCAGTGCATCCGTTTCCAACTGTTCCAACAAAACCCGTTCTGTATATTATGTGACTCTTCTCTCAAAGAATTGTGAGTTTAATCATAAATAATATTGGATTTCCTTTAATCAACATTATATCTGTCCGTTCCGTCCAGACCTCCGCCCAATTATAGAGTCGACGCCGACAAGGGATTCAATTTCAGCAATGCTGACGACGCGTTCGTCTGTCAGAAGAAAAATCATTTTCAGGTCACAGTTCACATACAGCCGATCGGCGAACCAGTGTTCGTGAAAACACAGGACGGCATCAAAAAGATCGACAACTTTTACCTTCACTTCTATGGCGTTAAAGTCGAGTCCCCGACGCAGACCATTAAAGTGGAACAATCGCAGAGCGATCGAAGCAAAAAAGCATTTCATCCGGTTTTGTATGTATTTTATTGGCTTTCCATTGATTTTTGGTTTCTTTTCATTGACTTTTCGTATTGTTTTCCGTTCCGTTCCAATAGAGTGGAACTGAGTCCAGAGCAGGTCTCGAAGACAACTGTCGGTCGATTGCATTTCAGCGAAACCACATCTAATAATATGCGAAAGAAGGGTAAACCCAATCCGGATCAAAGATACTTCTATTTAGTGGTCGCACTGCACGCACACATCGCCGACCAGTCCTATCAGATCATAGCCCACGCGTCCGAACGTATTATAGTTCGCGTATGTATTCAATCAGTGATTCATTTATTTCCAGTGAATTTCAGTCAGAATTTAATACTTTTTCTGTTCATATGTTCTGATTAGGCGTCAAATCCGGGTCAGTTCGAGAACGACATAGAGCTGTCCTGGCAGAAGGGCCACTCACCTGAGTCCATATATCACGCCGGAAGGGTAGGCGTCAATACGGATAGACCCGATGAATCTCTGGTTGTTTACGGCAATGTCAAAGTGACGGGTCATATCATACAGCCGTCGGACTCCAGGGCCAAAACCAATATCGAAGAACTGGACACAAAAGAGCAGCTGAAGAATGTGCAGAACATGCGAATAGTTAGGTATCAGTTCAAACCCACGTTCGCCAAAGAGGTCGGCCTCACAGACTCTGAAATCAATGGAACCGGTGTTCTGGCACAGGAAGTACAGCAAATACTTCCGGACGCCGTCAAAGAGACCGGAGATGTGGTACTACCGGACGGCGAGACTATTGAAAACTTTTTGGTCGTAAACAAAGACAGAATTTTTATGGAAAATGTCGGCGCAGTTAAGGAGTTGTGTAAAGTAACCGATAATCTCGAGACCAGAATCGATGAGTTGGAGCGCATGAACAACAAGTTGAGTAAATTCAATCGCTTCGACTCCATCAAGAGTGTCATATCAACGTCCAGTATCGCCAGTGGCAGCACAGTTACCTGTAATTCAAAGTAAGTCTACTTTATTTCATCGATTCATTTGATTTTTGTTTTAATTATTTATATTTTTCTCATTTAATCCAAAAGTTATGTCAAAAGAACGTGTAATCGACGACACCATATGCGCCGGCAGAGCACCGGAGTCTCATCTATGCACACATTCTGCACAAATAAATTCATTCAATCAGTTATCATGATTTTAGTACTTATTATGGCTTTTTGGTGAGTATTATATGAAATATCAATACAATTATAGCAAAAGTTTTGCGCTTTTATTATCCAAAGTCAGATTAAGACTATATTCCGGGTCTTTTTGTGAATATCTCTTTAGAGTAGAGGTTCTATGGGTTGCGAAAGAATTCAAATAAAATTATTCAGAATTTCAGAACTTTTCTAATTTGGATAGAATGTTATAAAACTGAACTCGGTTACAATCTGAGTGAATTAGAATTGACCTTGCTCACTATCTTGCTGACCAATTTATTCCTGATTTCCTAACATTAATCACTTGATTCTGTTTGGATCCAAAGCCTGGCATCGATCGCAACATTATATATACTCGAATACCATCGAAGACATCAAATGCCATCACTCGACACACCCCTACAGAAACCCAATTCATACAGTTATAACACCCCCGACACCGACCATCAAAGTAGTTCTGTATATAGTTCTCCATATTATCCATACTCACGTCCAGCGGTCACATCCATCCCATACCACGACCCGCAGTCCATATTTCAATCAACTGATAAACAGTATAATCCAAATAGAGGTATGAATTGAATCAATTGAATCGATTGACAAAATTAAAGACAATTTTTGCTAAACTTTAAGAATTGTCGAAAAATACAATCGATTTGTTTTAATCGGTTTTATTTCTGATGACAGATAAGACCCAAAGCGGTGTACATACGAGTCCATCGACAACGTCTTCATCGACTCGACTCCGGCCGACATCCATACCAATACTCAAACCGCAAGTACTTGGCATTCCGTACAGTTGTCTGGACACGAATACAGTCATACCTTCGTGTCCGACACACTGTTGCAGTGATAGTGGAGTACAGACCAGAAGGAGTACTACATCTACGCAATCGTCACAATTGGATCCGAAGTCGACGCCATATCTGAGTTCGACCAACACTTATAACATGAATGTTATGACACATATCTCAGCAAATAATTTGCCGAACCATAAGAATACTGACCCGAAGACAAGTACTTTGAGCCAAGACATAGACGACCCGTACTCTAAGGCCCAGTTCATACCTGAGACGCCTAATGGTGACTCCAATCACCCAAACACACTGAACCGAGAGGTGGACAGTGAGCCGACAGGTTTATATAACTCGACTCTTTTGGGCGGAATCTATGATAAAGTGCTCAATAATAACAACAGTATAGACACGAAAAAACGAGTCGACGAATCATTTGCCGTCAAATACGGTTCAGTAGACCTCCAGAGTCAGAACGAATACCCGAAAACAGAAGAAGTGTTGCGCGAGAAGAGGGAAACGAGTGAACCGAACCAAAAGGACTCGGTCTTCAAGGAACGGCCGCAAAAAGATTTGTCCAAATCTGTTGACTCAATAAAACTGATTGAACTGAACGCTACGATCGGTCGCCAGTATTGCAATACTTTGCAGTGCATTCAGGGCTCGGGACCCAAATTCAATTATTTAATACCTCTGAGCAAATACATGGAACTCGAATACGTGACCCTTCAGTTCAGGTATGCGTTGCCACTCATGTCATAATAATTGGATTACTTTCCGAACAGTTCATATTAACTGCTTTTGTCTAACATTCCTAACACTTGTGTTCCCAGTCTTACCCAACACATGAAAGTGGATCACTGCGAGATCAAGCAGAAGCCGAGCGCCTGTCCCACTGCACACGACGGCGCCGACAATGTGCCCCAATCTTACCATAGATCCACTGATCACATATTGGTGCCGGAAATGACCCCCAATTGGCGAATACCTATCGGTCTATACATAAGAAGTGTTTTTATGTTTCGTATTCTTTCACGCGATTCGGTCTACGATTCGGTTAGTATTTCGTTAACTATTTTTACTTCATTTTATTAATATTCTGTTTCTCTACCGGTTCTATTAGCCCTGTTCTCTACCCGATTCTCAGTCCGGAATCTCATATATCGAATACAAACTTGAATTTTATCGAAAGTGTGACAAATAATTGACAAATAATAAAACAGTTAACGGATTCAAAAATAATTCCCGAATACTATCCACTGTTTTAATGGACAAAAAAAAAGCGAAACAAATAATGGAATAAATTCCGTCCGATTATGAAAAACAATGGCAACAAAAAAATGTTTTTAATATATATAGTAATTATATAACTATTGTTTGTATTTATATTCTAATAATTTTGGTGCACAGAAACTGAACGTATTTTTCTCTTTTATTAAGTTTTATTTGAAATTTTTTTGTTGTTTTATATCTAATAAATCTGAAAAATAATATAAATATATATGAAATGCAATCCAAATGTGAACATAAAATATTTGATATCAAATCTAATGCAAAAAAAAACTTATAAATAATAACTGTTATAAATAAAAACTTATATCAGAACCAAAAATGGCTGAAATTTATTTATATTATGATACTAAAGCAGCGGAGGTCAGGTCCGGATCGGGCTATTGGCCAAACATTTTAATGAAATCCATCCAAACCTCAATTTAGTTCAAAACTCATCCAATGATTGATTGCGTCAAACGGTTTGTAGTTTTAAAAGTATTCGGATTAGAAGGTAATACCGGAGCCAATACCGGAGCTCTGGTTCTGTTCGACAAATCCTTTTCCATATCTACTGAAGTCTAAAAATAGTTAAAATTCATATTAAAAATAACAAAAATATATATTATATTAAAATCAAATACTTTTAAATATTTGATGACTTCTCGTCTCGTTGTGCGCAATGAGTCGATCGATGAACAGCCAATTGATTGAAGTTTTCATTGATATTGCAGTTAATCAAAAAATATTTGCCCTAAACCTAACCCTAACTCAAATTCTAAGTTCCCGTTAAAGCAATTTAACTCTGAATTCAGTGAAGATATAATTTATTTATGAAAATTAGAAAATAATTCAATAAACAAGTTATGAATAATAATACAAATAAAGCAATAAATGATAAAATTTTTTATTTATTTTTTTTATAAATATATGAATTATAAGAGAGAAAGACATATAAACAGAAAGAGAGCGAAAATAAACTTTTGAATAATTAAAGCTAAGCTAAGCTATACTTATATATCGCAAACATTATTAAAAATGAAGAAAAATAATAATTAAATTGAAAAATATAAATAATTTTAAAGAATTGGAGAAAAAATTTTAATTAAATTATTTAATGAATAGAAAAATCTCGAAAAAAAATTTGTTTCAAATATGTATTAAAATGGTTGTCGCAGTCGATGATCAGAGGAAAAGCAAATTTATTTGTTTTGTTTTTTATCCTTAAAGTTAATAATCGATTACATAATAATAATTACCGTTTGGTTGAGAGAGTAATTGTGAGACAAAAAGCCATTTAATCATAAATTTTGTGTTTATTGTTCTGTAGATTCATTTTGTCTTCAATATAATGACATCATATTTAAAGTCCTATAAAATTATAGAATAAAAGAGAAAAAAATTGTTGGAATATTCATACGATTCTCCATATAATAGATAAATACAAAAAATTCTTTGTTTTTTATATCAAATTTCATATAAAATATATATTACTATAAGTTATAACACATTTGAAATCCTAGTTATTCTTAAAATTAAGTTCACTTTTCAAACGATTTTTATCACATTTTTATCGATATCACAGTCAGATGTATATTATGTTCACATAATTTTCATTTTGGTTTACCTTTCATTAAATCATATAAAAAAGGATTTTTACTCCAAAATGAGTTAATCGTTAAAAAAATTTGTGAAAAATATACTAATTTTCATAAAAAAAATAGTAATTAATACAAGAGTTGCAGAAAAAAGAACAAAAAATTAGTAAAATTAAAGTTAAAATAAAATTATAATTAAGTTATTGAATAAGTTATAGAAAATAATAACTTATTTAATAAAGAGTTAATAAAATAGAAAATAAATAAATAAATAATTAAAATAAGAGATCAAAAGCCCTGCGAATATTCAAACAATATTTTGTACAACGTTTTGAATATTATATAAATTCAAGAAAATTAATAAATATTAAAAAAAATATATTTTAAACATGAGTTGAACTAAAAAACAATAAGAATTTTAAAGATTTTAAACGCTTTTAGCCATTGATTGATACAAAAGTTGATAAAAATACAAAAAATGACAATTAATTTAAGACTAGAATTGTTTTTTGAAAAATTTACTCAATTTTCCAAAAGAGTGTCAAAAAAAATATAATTAAAGAAATAAATTACTTAATAATTAATTACATGACATGCCATACAATCCCTATTCCTCAACACAATCGCAAAGTTAATTGAATTAATAAATAAATATTATATTAAATAATATACAGAATTAAAAGAAAAACAGACATTATTTTTGACCATATATTAGACGATAAGACAAAATAAGATCAAAATTAATAATACATTGCATTAAGTATTATGTGATTTGAAGAATAAGAAGAAAAACAGAATATTTTTTTGTAAATTAATTGCTTTCCTATTATGTAATACATTCGCAGCAATTGTTTTATAGATTCGTTCAATAAGTTTCAAAGACTTAATGCATTTTGTGTTCAGTTCTGAACATTTTGTAGCAAAATATATATCGATTTCTAATACTGTTTGTCTTGTAATCAATATTTGTACACATTTTTCAATAATTACATCTAATCTAATGATTATTTTTAAATGTAATGAATGACACAAATGGTCTGATAATTAATAATTTTCTTTCACACAAAAAATTTGACTTCAGATCCAATAAAAAACTGTTCAATCGTTTCAAATATTATCTTACATTTGAATGAAAAACAAAAAAAAAATAATTATTATTTAAAATTAAAGTTAATTTTTCAGAACAATTGACTCCAAATTCTTATATCAAAGATTCAAATATTTATATCAAATCAGAATTTTTTTTATAAAATATATCACGAAATGAAAAATTCTTTTCAAATGATTTTTGAGATCAATATAAAGATGAGATATTTTTTTTACAATTTTAGCAGAATTTTCATTCAAAGTATTATAGCTTTTATCACAACTTTAGTCGATTTGATTAATAAAATTATAAAATATTTAAAATCAAAATCATTTTAAACATTATTTTATAGAAATAGAAAAAAATACTGAAATAAATGACTAAAATCTTATGTAAAATAGATTTAAAACTATTGATAATTAATAACAATGTCATTGATGTCGTCGATAAGCAATTGAAAAAAAAGATAAGAAAAATAAATAAAAAATATTTTTTATAAAATTATATTTCAATTACTAATTAATCAATAGATTAATAATTAATAGACTTTTTGTGCGATTATAACAACAAAGAGAGACCGGAAAACACAACAAACGATTTGTGTCTGTATTTTGTTTGTTCTGAAGAAATAGTAGAGAATTTGCAAAAATATATTTTTGGTCTGAATTTCTAGTGTTTGTGTCAACACAAGAGTGCACTGAAAGGTGAGAAAAGAACAAACGGAGCGATAAGTAAACAATTCAAACAATTAATTACTTAAATAATTAATTAATTAATTAAATATAAGAATACAATAAAAAACTAAATTTTTAAAAGAATTTCTAATTTTCTTATTAACAGACAATTAGGATATCTCTTACCGTTCGGCACATATACCGTCACAATCACAACACATTCCCTAATGACGACTACTTCGATGGTCTCTTTCGCGTTCGCGGTCTTTCTCCCGATATCTCTCTGTGTCGTGATATCTGTCCGAGTCGTGATACCGATCCCGACTCCTGTCCCGATATTCGCGTTCCCGACTTCGTGACCGATCTCTGCGCGACTTTTCCCGACGCGAAGACCGCTCACGTGAGCGCTCTCTACTTCGGGGCCGGTCTTTGCGCGAGGATGTGTTACTGTAGGACTTGGATTCGATGCCATGGAGTGTGTCCTGCAGTGAACTGATCAGTATTTTGCATCTCTCGTCGTTCGCAACCTTCGACTGCTTTATCAGTGATATTGCGGTCACAAGTGTTTCGATTGCGGCCGCGAAGTCACCTAAAGAGGTCCGGAAGGAAAGCAATCGATTGCAGAATAAATTAATAATAATAATCAGATTTATAGAGCCATTGAGTGCATAGGTATATATCAATTGATTACCAGAAGAGGCGTCAGTGACTGCCCGAGCGATGGCAGAGCTCGAGACCGTTCGGTTCTTATTCATGATTTCGTCGAATTCCGCTTCACTGATCTGCAAAGGAATGGACACTTCCATAGGCGGCACTGGGCCGCGAAAGTCACCATGGCCGTACTGGACCGCACCGGGAGGCATTCGATTACCGAATTGATCGGTCTGTTGCTGAGGGTTTAGATTTGAGTGGTGTTGCGCTTGAAAAAAGGCCGGGTTCACGTGAGGCGCTGGGCCTGAGTGGGGACCGCCGACACCGGCTGGCATTCCGGGCACCGGACCTAAAAACACATTCGCTTAACGGTTAAAATTAGAGCAAACTTACAGTCATTTCATAGAATTGAATAAAATTTGAGAAGAATTTTAAAAACCTGTGAATTCATTCGGTGGGACTCTGGGAGGCATTGAGGGGTTGGGTTGTGGCTGACCCGGCTGTTGGAGCACCATATTTTGCGGACCAGGTGGCCCATGTGGATGAGGCTGATGATCGTTGGCCCAGTCAGGCATAGGAGGGCCTGAATGAGCCATTTGTGTTCGCGGGTCGCTCTGAGTGCTGGGGCCGCGCAGTAGTGGCTGCTGTGGAACCGGTCCTCGATTTGGTTGCGGCGGTAATCGCATTAACGGCATGTTACCCATACCCGGCGGCGCACCTGGATGTATCGGCGCTGGTGGTCGTGGCGGTCCGGCGTTCGGGCCCATCTGTGGCCCCCATTGTGGTTGTGGTCCGCCAGGAAATGGCATTCCCTGATGTGGAGGCATCATACGTGGCTGACCCGGAATGAGGGGACCGTTAGGTCGAACTGGACGCTGGATTAGCGGCGGACGCATTCCACTATTAGGCGGCGGACCCGCAAAGCCACCACTTCTTTGGTTTGGAAAGTTCTGTTGGCCTGTAATGTGTTGAGGCCCACCTCCTGGCCCTCCCGGAGCTGTCTTTCTTGACTGCATTTCAAAGTGATTCAGATTTTGTCGATTACATGGAGTGACGACTGGATTCTGGCCATGAATTTCGCTTCAATTCATAAAATATATATAATAAGGCTCAGGTATGCAAAGGAAAGGCTGTTTCTGTTGTAAACCATTCATACCTTTTCGGCAATTTTTCGATTACAGTGCGAACGGAATTGTCTGAACCGAGAGTTACGACACAAAAGCCTTTTGACTGACCGTTGGCTCGATTTTCAAAGAATTTCACTTCAAATATATCATTGATTCCTAAGTCTAGTATACCGTCCGTCACGTCCTGATCAGTCGTCCACTGGATTAGCAATTAATCGAATTTCAAATCAATTAAAAAACAATTTTCGATCCAATGGTAGAGAAAATAATATAAAAATCGATACAAAGGAATGAAAACCAAAATTGAGCTATAATTACAAAATCGATATATAATTAACTGAACTAATGCTTAGCTCTTATGAGAATCGAGTTTCACTCAAATAGTGGTTTCGCTCAGGGATTCAAATAAGGGATTCGCTATAAAAGGGTTTTTATGAAAAACTAATTAAAATTAGCACTCATTCAGTCAGTCTGGGGTCGAATAGCAGGCCTATGGAGGGCCGGTATGACGGCTACATTGGCCTCAATTGCAAATATGAGTGGTTTGAATAAGTTTAAGGGTAACTGTGCGCTGGCAGTGGCAGATGCGTGCATATAAAGGCCAGGTGTGGCCAGTGACACATACCCAGGACAGATTGCCCACATAGAGGCCTATCTTCTTAGAAGGAGGTCCGCCGCCGACCACAATACCGACGCCATCGCCTCCGGCGTCGTTACTATTGACGTGATGTGCGTTCCCGTTGTCCTGAGGCAGACCATAGTCCTCATCGTCGGGCCCGCGCTTTATATTAGCCGACGGTGTGATCACATCGTCGTATAAGTCGAGTCCCGTCTCGTTGTAATCGTTTTCCTTATGTTTTGACACAAAATCAAAATTTAATATAATTTTCAATCAATTTATTCGCAAAATATTTATTTTTTTAATACATTAAACATTTTAGTCGTAAATGATTTGAAGTGAAAATCAGTTAAACACAACAAAAGTGTTTTGATTTCTATATTTCATTGCATTTTGTCTGACATTCAAATCAATACTAAATTAACTTTTTTTCCGATAAAAACAAATAAAATTTTTATTGATTTCCAATATATTTCACAATTTTGTAATCGATTTACACTTTTATAGTGTTTTTTCAATCAATTATTGTATAAATAAATCAAATCAATAGTCAATTAAAATATTGGATAAAAATTAAAAATCAAAATAAAATTAAAATATAATTGAAATTAAAGTCCAAAACATAACAAATACAATGAGCGGTGAAATACAGAATATTATTACTATTTATATAATGAAAAGGCATTCAAATTAATAGTAAAGTATTGAACAAACAATTCAATGAGAATGTACTCAAAAAGCATTCAAATATTGAGTGAAAAAGCGTACAAAACATGTCATTCAAAGCGAGTGCAACAGAGAGTAGACTACAGTGTAGTGTACAGTGTCTTCACTAACGATCGCATTAATTAACAAATATAAGGCTTAATCTCATTATCTCCTGACAATCAAATGTATCCAATGTCAAACCTGATTGAATTCTTCACCCAGATCATCCGCATACAAATCGATCTCGTTTGTTTCGACGGCCATTTTTATCAATTCATTTCAGCACAAGAGACAACTGTATGAAAACCTTTGTCCGGAAACCAGATCTGCTGACCATAAGCTACGCTATATAGTCAAGGGGTAGGCATTCTGTTAGCAAGATAGTTTTAGCACAATTTTCTCACATTATTCGGTTGAAGTACTCTTTTGTAAGTAAGTCGGCTTAGGTTTGAATATACAATTCATTATATTTTTATGCTTTTCTATACTTTTATGTCTTCTGTCTATCGTTTCGTATATTTTATATTCAATATATCCGAACGTATGCTATGAATGCACTCATATATGTGTGCAGTGCTTACGAAAGTGCATTTGAGAGACTCCAAGCGCTCAACACAATCAATAAGTTTTCTATCGATAGTCTATTTTTGTGCTTAACTCCAAAAGAACTGAAGTTTTGGATAAATATTTGATCAGAAAAATAGCTTTTTATACAAAAATCTATAAAAACTGTATAAAAATGTTTTGCAAACAATAGGTTCGGAAACGAAATTATGTTTTATTCAAATAAATCAATCGATTTTCACATTCATTCAAACATAAACCCAAATATAACCCATGTCTTCATGTTCTGAATCCCTACCCATACCTGAGTTCAAACCAGAGTTCAGAAGAACTTAAGTTAGATTAGAGTTGAGAAGAGTTTTGAATTTTTTGCTACAAATCAGTCAAACAATATTTGAAATAAAGCACAAAAATAGGAGAAAATGTTTTCGTTTTAAACAAACATTTATTCAATATTTTCAGAAAAAAAGTTCAAAAAACTATTAATTTATAAATTCAAACGAAATCAATGGACAGAATAGGAGTGAAGCAAAAGATTGTTAAAAAAAGTTATAATTAATTGAATAAAATCTGAATTCAATGGAAAGCAAAGCAAAGGTTGGAATCAATTAATGATTTCTTGGGCTCTGTTTTCCAAAAGTTTTTCGATTTGATTGATATCTTTGAACCAGTGGTCGAGTCGTGTGCGCATCGAATCGATCTGTTTCTTGTCGAGCACTCGCGGCTGAACCCACGACAGGTGGACAGTCTGGTCGACCTCATCGATGGTGCCCTTCACGAGACCCAATGAGAGCGCTTTCATGACAAGCAGTTCCACGTCATTGACCGGAAGTCGCGTTTGTTTTGCTATTTCATCGAAACTGATTACACCATTAGTGCTGTTGAACGTCATCTCCATTAGCGACAGAAGACATATCTTTTGGCGCATTTGGATCTCGTGTTGGGCTAAGTCGGGCTGTTTAGCCCACTGGCCCTTCAGGTCATCGAACTTCGCCAGATCTCCGCTATTGAAGGCAAACAACAGGTCTTTCATATACTTGTTCTCCACTTTCATGGCTTCGATGATCGGGTGCTGAAGCAGTTCCCCGAAGTTGAAGATAGATTCGCCCAAAATGGCGGCCAATGCCAGTGTGAACGCCCGCTGCGCCTGAGTCTCCGGGTCCTCCACGTCCTGTGCCGTCTGACAGCCCAGGTATCGGAGAGCGTCTCTATAGTACTCGCAATGATTGCCCACTTTCTGGTGATAATCACTGGACAGGCGATAGAAGCGCGAGTGGACAGACGTGACACCCGTTTCCTCATCGATGAGCTCATTGGTCACTTCGAGCAACTCTTTGACGCCTTTGAGGTCATTGACCGCAAGCATGGATTGACCCAAAAATATATTACACAAAACGACTGCTTCTCTGTTGGCCTTCACTTTGGCCTTCATTTTGGTGATGAACTCGACTCTGGCCTCATGGGAAGGGATCTGTTTGATGACGTGACCGGTTATCTCGATTAGAGTCAAACAATTCATTTTGTTCTCGAAGTCTGCGATGAAGTTCTCGTATAAGTCCAGAAGCCGTGGGAACTGACAGGTCTGGATGAAGAGGTAGACCTTTTTGGTCAACTGATGCCACAATCGCTTTGTGTATAGCTCTTCAAACTCTGTCCACCACTGGATCTGATCCGAGTTCTCCGTCTTCTGCTGCTCAGAGCGCAGGTATTCATTCACATCCGGACGGCTCGCACGACCCGTACCACCAATTGATTGCGTATTGACGGTTGAAGTCATTATTCTTCTGGAGTTGTGATTCAATTAACAGTTAATTAAGTTTTGATTAATCAGTGTTTGTCTCAAACGGTGTTTGCATTCAATCCAATAAATGCTGATTCACTTCAATACTCGTTGTCTGACAACAGATGGCATTCATTGCTATTATTATACAATATTCACATTTAAATGCAATCCAATTCAAAAGTTTTGGATTTAAATCATTATTAAATTGTGACCAGAGGTGCAAAGCTTACAAATAGTAGAATACCCGGTATAGTCTATGATCTGGGCAATTTTTAAATTTATAAACTATTTTTCAATAGAAATGAGATATTATTTCAATCGGTTGTTAAACTTTGAGAATATATTCGGAAAACATTTATTTGTTTTAATTTATTTAGCTTTTAGTTTAAAATAATTGAAATTAAAGTTAATTTAAGTTTTATTTATTTATAAATTTTAAATATTCAGTCTATAGCCGAGGGGTACAGACGGATAGTATTGCACATCACCTATTCCAACATGACCTTAACACAATTGTCACAATATTAGACCTTCGTTTAATGTCCTCGTTGAAACTTACGAGTTAGTCCAAAGGAACTCTGGGTTAAATATTGCATATACAGTATCTGGATAAAGAATGTTACGGGATTCTGGGACACATTATAAACTAGCTAATATTTTGTATAGTAATAACTAATTGACCCAACTTGTGCGAATTTCGCACTTAATTATATGAACTATATTTCTGTATTGAGTCTGTGCCTAAATATATTGAGTATATAACCTAGCATCTTTCATGATATTGTAGACGAGCTCATATTAGCCTAGCACATTATTAATGATTTTTTGTATTTTACTAATTATCGTGACTTTCATAACATTTGCTTAAAAACCTGAATTATTTTTATTTATTTTCATCTGAAATCTGATCAGTTGTGAAGTCTTTTCAGAATTTGTTTCATAAATATAATTATTATCAGATTTTATGATCAGATTTCTTGTTCCCAAAAAACATTGATTGAAAACATAAGTCGAAAAAAAAACTTAACAAATGTTAGTCAAGTTTAAGCAGAGATGTGGAAAGTTAGTAATGTAATGAGTTCTCGGGAGATGTGTGTGGGTTATATTCAGAGGAGCATAAAAGTGAAACCGAACTTGACGTTTCAATGCAGTACTGTATTGAAACGTCAAGTTCGGTTTCACTTTTATACTCCTCTGGTTATATTTGATCTACAGTATTTACTTAAAGCTATCTTATTTCAAAATTTTGAACCAGATTCTTTTGTTTAAAAACATAGAAAAAGTCGGAAATTCACATGAGATTCGGTGAGCACCTTGCTAATTTTTTAGAGCATAGTATATTTTGACTGATGACCCGACTCTCCCCCACGTAATAGCAATTTTCCTCATCTCTAGTATAAACCATAAATCAATTCATTGAAAAAGATCTGAAAAATCCATTTAAAAAATATGTTCTCAACTTATTTGCTGTAAATGTTTCGAAATAAAGACGAATAAAAAAGTTGTTTTAAAACAAGTTTTCGAAATACGAATTAAATTCAAAAACAATTCAAAACTTATTAATAATTGAATCTCTCTTTCGTTGAAAAGTTTAAAAATGAAATTTTTTGTCATTTCATTGATTTGTTTAATAAATTTAATTAATTGTCAAATATTGAGCTCCAATAGTGAGCAATACCTGGGTGACTTTCCAACCTATGCACACGGCCTGTCCGGCCAGTTGTTTGCTGTTTACCCAGATTTGAGGCAAATCCACATAAAGAACCTAAACTATGGTAACTATATTTGAAATTATTATTATTTATTCAATTAATTTCCGATTAAAGGGATTTTTAATCTGAATATAATATAAAACTGAACGGAACAGACGGCACAGCCCCGGATGCATACTTCTGGGCGGGCACTTCGGCTGAGCCGGACACTACTGGGTTCATAATACCGGACGAAAAGGGTTCGACACAACCACTGAAAGGCTATCGAAATGCAGACATTGTTCTGACACTACCGGACGGCAAGACTTTGCGAGACATCAAATGGCTGTCCGTTTGGTGTCGTCGGTATAGAGTGAACTTCGGAAACATTAGTTTCCAATAGTAATGATTGAATCAAAACGTATAATGAATTTCTAAATCAATAAATAAATTCAAATTAAATGTAAGAAAACTAACATTTATTTCGAATAATTGTTTATAAATAAAGTGAAGAATTTGTTAATCAGATAATAGAGACAAATATGACTATAAAATAGAGTTTAAATCAATTAATAATACAGTGAATCAAAACAATTGGCAAAACCACTGGATTTCAAACCCCTGCCCACAATCGACTCAACTCCGAAATAGCATTGAAGCTGGGATACTGGAATAACCCTTTTCGAAAAGGGTAGTTTAGCGCGAAATAAGATGATCGCGATATTGTTGCTTGAGCTTAAATATTAGAGAATTGTTTAAAAACTTTTTATTCATTCAAATGTCAATCGAAAGAGAATTCAATTGAAATAAACTTTTTAAACAAAATGTCAATTAAACTGAATTTAGTTTTGATTTTATTTCAATTCTCATTATTCGAGTCTTCAGTAAAAGC